>JANSTR010088439.1:0-12389 GCA_025434805.1 Antipathozoanthus remengesaui | reverse complement strand
AAATCGACTTGTGCCAGATTTCTTCCCCCCTCCCCCCTCCCCGTGGAATCTGCATTAACACTCTTGTAACTGATAAAATCCCAAGGCTTTCTGTGAGTCCTACAGTACACTGTCGGCTGTCCATACTTATTCTAGGACTGGCATGTAATTGGGGAAACCTGTAGCAGTGTCCCTCTCCCTTCGGGGAAAAAGCTAAATAAATAAAAATAATAATAATAATCTGGGGACGAGATAAATTAACATAATGTAATCTTCCGGTGCAAAATTTTGTGGCTCATTAGTATGCAAAAGTGAAAATCATTTTCGATTCGAGTTTATATTGACGGATTAAAATAACAAAGAAATGGCTGAACGGAAGTAAACGTTGCTGCGAGTTGGTGGGGTTTTGAGTTGTTGGGTATTCCGGTTATAGGGGTTAAAATTACAGTACATATATGAGGTAAATGCAAAGGAAATCATTTGCTTCGAGTCAGCGGGAAATTCGAGTTACCGAGGGTTTAACTGTATAGTTAATGAGCGGCTGCTCGTGTCAATCTGTTACTTATTTTATATTTTTAGAAGAAGAAGATATGTAGTAATGCACCTTTTCAGAGTAGTGAGCAGCTCGGTGGGTGAAATGGGGTGTCTAGAATCGTTTTCCTTTTATTTCTTCTACTCTTTTTCCATTTCCTCTGTTTCCAAAGCCAGACAGATAGACGGTTTTGCTGTTGATATTATTTTTTACTTTTGACATTTTGAACACTATACTACTAGCGCTATCTCCCAATGTACGTTTCAACCTGTTACTCGTTTTTAGAAGAAGAATATATGTACCTTTTCAGACTAGTGAGCTGGTTGCGCGTAAGGGCTTATCTATTTATTCATCATTTTCATGAGGGTTCAAAAATACTGTTTCGCATTAAAGATGGGCTCGAAATAAAGTAGGCACGAACTTTCTATATTATGTTGGCTTAGGAATAGTAAATTCTTTTATTTATTCTACTTTTTTTCCAAACAACAACAATAACAACAACAATACTTTATTTGTGTCCTCTCTTGGTGTTACATTTTTCATGTTACTTTAGAGTAAAGTTAATACTGTTAGTAATTAAATGAGGATCACAGCTACTTAATCACTACTCATGACATGATAAAACAGTTCGATCACCATTGCCGTGCCTTGCGTGTGTTTAGCAAATCATACATATTCATCTGCTACCGGTAAATGACCATTATATATATATGTGTCACATTCGGAGAATCACTTGTATATATCGAGCACGAAAAGGGATGGTGGTAATTAGTCATAGAACTGGAAGAAATAACGAAAATACAAAACTTTATAAGGTAAGTATAAACTGATGTCAAAGTAAAAGGTCGGATATTTTAATCTACAGCGCCAGGTATATAGATTTGAGGAAGATACCCTCGGTTTTCATTTATCTGTTCTAAAATCAAACCTTCTACATTACTCAAAGTGAAAAAGCAACCACAAACCACATCTATGTTTTCTGAGTTTAGCTGTGCGATAAAAGCAAACCTAAAATCACTGTAACCGCATGCATCCATGAGTGCAGTGCAGATCTATGATAAGATGCCAAATTTTCCGTGATCATTCTGACAGTTACAACTGATTACATGGCACAACCTTGTGAATGTTTTGATCACTGACAACTAGTAGGGATCCATGCATGTTGTATGAAGTCAGTAGTTTCTTCAAATTCCATGTATGTACCTTATCGAAAGCGAAAAAAGTTATTGTTTTAATGTCGTTCATATGTTATTTATGCATCTTCGACAACTTGCTATTATTATAGAAACGTCAGTCTACTTCACCGTGAGAACAAAAGTTTGAAAACAACCTGGACCAGGTACATCTTTCTATTGTTGCTCCTTTTATAAAATATCTATTCAGGTAATATCTTCCAGTGTCGGAAAACATTGTATTGAAATATTACTTACAAGCAGTAGTTTATGAGAAGGGAAATTATCCTCGTAAAAAGGTATAGACTATAGGTGCAGCAAGATCCCCTTTTTTGGAAGATTTTACCAACGCTTATTCAGTATAAATTTCAAATTCTTGACTAACAATGAAAGCCACCAGCCAAGGATGAGTTAAAAGTTTAATTCATATACAATAATATTCATGTCAGAATTGCATAACAGGGGTGATTCGCGCTACCTGATTGGTTGACCTGCCAGTGGAGGAAGTACTGTTTTAGTGTTTAACGTTGAAGCACTCAAATGACTCCAGTTGATTGACAGAGTATTGAAATGGCTTTGGCACTCACGGACTGAGTCGATCATCAGCTTAACGTGACCGAACATTTTCTGCCTAACTGGGATATTCCACGTAAAAAATTTCCTGGAAAGCTCATCGCTTCCGATTTGTGCATTATTATTTTCTCGTGAAATATAACGTGGGATACCCGAGTCAGGAAAATGACTTCCCTATATATTCTGTTACCCCAGCTACATTTGTCTGTGAGTAGCGCAACGCCCAGGTCACAAAGCAGCGGCTCTAATTTTGTTACTTGCCAAGCTTGTCACGATTCAAGGCCAAGATATCGTTTAATATATATCATCACAACACTTTAAACTTAATTGCTGTCAATCAGAGAGGTATTAACTTGCCCAAAGCTGCTTGCATATTCTTACCAAAGCACTATATTTACACTCTTTTTTTTATTAAGAACCAGTAAAATTTAGCTCAGGCTCAGGCTCAAAATGTTCTTATTTTGTTCTTAAAGGCACTTAAATTTTCTTTGTTCTCCGATGGGGTTAACCCGCTCCATATGTCGTACGTGTACTGTAGGGTACATGACCCTGCACTTATTATTTATTCCTTTTTTAAAATTTTTTTATTAAAAAACTTTTAGCCTCAGATTGTTCTTACATTGTTCTTATTTTTCGAGCGATTTAAGCCTCAATGTTCTTATTAAGTTTGTTCTTGATAAAAAAAAGAGTGTATACAGCTATTTGAACAATATTATAAATGACAGTTAACAATTATCTCCCGAAGTGGAGGTGAATATCTATCGCTAGGCACCGACACTGAGGGGGATAATTGTTTTAGTATTAATCAAACAGGTGAATAGCACTTTGAAATTAATTAATTTATTGTTTCACAACCAGTTTGTCCATCCATCTCATGCGCGCGTTCACATGTCAAATTTCATGCATGAGTAACCCAAGTGAATAGCACAGGATATTCGGTGTTTGATGAACCAATCAGAACGCGGGAAAAGTGCTATTCACCTATTTGGTTTAAAATACTAATGACAGATATGACAAAGATCATAGTTATAGATGAATAAGGTTTTGGTATTCGGCGAATTTGGACACGGTATGGCGGTTTTCGGCGTAATTTTTTGCGGTTTTGTGGTTTTTGTACCTTCTAAACGTCCCCCGACTGAGTTTCCCAGTTTTAAGAGATATCTTAATTGCAGTAATTAGCTTTCTCAATGTTACAGTTCAGTGTATTCAGGTATTACCTATCTTAAGAATTAATATATTATAGAATAGAACAATACTCAAAGTGGGGTAAGACCTTTGGCTTGTATTAGGATATCGACGATAATATCAGAGTATCAGTTGGGACCTGACAATATCTACACTAAAACCTTCCTCCGGCCTTAGATTTTAGAATGATGCTATAACACAGCTTTGTCATCGAGTTAGTCATAACATACTGCAGTGGGGAAATGCAATATGTATATGCAACAAAAAGTCTTAAAGGGGTAGGGGGCGCTTAATAAAAAAGAGGGGCGCTTATTCCCCGCCGCGCGGTCACTGGAACAAATGTGAGTCTTTCCATTCCATGATCCGCTTCCACTTCGAGCCGTAAGCACCCCTGGGCATTTGTTCTATCTGACCGATGGTAATACATAATATTAAGTAAATAACGACATATCGATTTGTTTGACAAAAAGCATTAATCCTTGGCCGTGACGTTTCTCAATGAAAAAACGTGGGTAAATTCGATAGTTTAGCAAATAATTTATGGACAGAGGCGAAATACAAAAAAGTAAAGCGTTATTCGTAAATAGTGCCTGAAAGTGGAATTATAACATCGCTTTATATGGCATATTAGTGTACTGTGTAGTCTTGTTTATCTCGAGTGTATGTGAGATCGAGTCACGTACGATTGTGTTGAGTACTATACAGTAGTCAAAACTGTCGAGTCTGTGATAATGAATGTTTTATTGTGTATCCATCAGCGAGATGATATTTGGTTTATCTACATATATACAATATAAAGGTCATCATACCAAATTAATTAACAGAATTATCGATAAATAGCTTGACGTTTCTAAGGAGGTGTGGGGAAGGGGTGAGGGGTCGTCAACCAATCAATATGTACATCTGCGGCTGCCCTTTCAATCAAGTCGAGTCAAGAGCGAGCTTAAAGGAATTATTAGAACATGATGTTGATAACCTTTACAGTATGTCACAAGCGACCTGGAAATGAAGTCGAAAGTCGTGCCAAAAACTAGGGATTGAGTAAGGTATTGACGGCGCGGCATATATTGGATTCAGTGTTTTAAGGAGTCACGAATCCAAAGTCAGCTGTTTATCCAATCAGAACAGTCAGTAGTTTTTCTCTTCGCTTGCAATTAAAAAATATGTGATTGTGGACACAATAATGTAAACCACGCATTCCCAAGCTCATTGATTACCTATTTTGGAAGTCCTCATCTTTTGGAGGAAATTGTAGGAAACGATAGGAAATACACCTCTTCTTGTACAGTGAATATATTTACAAGCAGAGCAGTTTAAAGCTTGTTCAAATCTAACAAAGGTCTCAGCCTTTATCGATGGTAATTTGATTCGTATATATTTATAATCACAGTCCTAACAAGACATTTTTTAATCTCTATAAACTACGAATTCATCGTTTCCAATTCCGTCCAATTCTGAAAGACCTAAAAATGGGAAAATAAATAAAGAGAACCCTTGAAGATTCACTGCCTAGTACCCAGTCTTTCAACCGTGAAGTTGTACAAAAAATCACGTACTTTCGAGTGTTCTGTCATTCTTGGACGATCACTTACACTGGCGAAAACACAATCGAATTGCAGTAGCTGATGACAGCTTACAAGGACAACAATCATCACTTCGTAATCCCAATAATGCAAAAGCTATAACAAAATACTTTAAATACCGTACGAGTTATTCGGGTCAAGTTTACACGAGTTCTCGCTTGTTTAGTCGACCGTTGTTTGTATGTTAACAGTTAAGGGTTTTTAAAATTCAGCGGCACAAGACTTCTAGCATATTCGGTCCTCGTTTCACCTATGTCGCAACCTATGACACAAGATGTTGTCCATCTTCACAATGGATACGAAAGTGATTTGAAGAAGGCATACGGGGAGATATTTGCAAATTTAGCAAGTATGAACACGGTTATAAACTGTGAGCCAAGCAATGGGGTGAGACGGGCAAACAAAAGACTGGCTAAGCGTCGCGGGTTTGCCAACCGCAGCCAACCAGAGTTTCCCACAGTAGAAAGTTTGGCTGAAGTCAGAGAACAAGATTGTTTACAACATGATCGCGATGCACATTTGAAATACAACCACAGCGATCCGGGAATCCACAGCTACGATGATGCATCCGACTTTAACAATGGGACTGAAAAGGAAAGAAAGCAACGTCATGAAAAACTTCGAAGACTCAGCGAAAACAGAACTCCAACAATCCCAAAAGCTGAAATCTCATTAAGGGATTCGCCGCATAGTCAACCGGATTCCAGAGTCAGAGATTTGTTGGAAGAAACTGAAACCCGAAATAATCTGGATGTTAGTAGCAGTTCAGGATCGGAGACATATTTTGAAAGTCAAGTGGAAACTGCGTTGAACATTATAAATGACAATATAGGTCAGATCAGTCCACGACACAATTCGAGGCTTGGAAAATCGCGGGATATATACGATCATCGATTGAATGAGAAAATAAGACATTCTTTGAAAAGTTGCGACACTTCCGTCGAAAGGAGACCGCTACATTACAAGACAATAAGAACAAAACACGACATTTTGTATGTCATGAAAGCAGATGTCTGAGGATTCTACCGTGTTTCGGCCTCCGAAATCAAGACCAAAATGAGTACATTCGAGAAAATCAATCACCGTTTTACACTTATTTAATTTAGTTAATGTACCACTTCAATTTAATCTCTTTTTCTTGTGCTTTACCAACTGATGGCACAACAAACAGTGGTCGCTAAATAAGAGAATTAATTTCGTTTAATGAAAGGAAAACCAATAGTATGTTTGCGCTGCCCGCGGGCTCTAGACATCAATGACATGTGCTTGAAAACAAAAATATCAAGAAAGCAAATATTGACCATTCAAAGTATTCCAGTTTTGCGGAAACTGTCGAAAAGCTAGTATTATATTTATAAGCTTGTTCTCTTCATTGCCAAAAACGGTAAAAAGCAGTGCTCCCGTTGCTGCCAGAGATCTGCAGAGTTTCATATAGTTTCTTACTCGGCCAATATCGTAATCACTCGAGATTTGCCCACGAACAAATTATACTTAACGCTTAAAAGTTGCGGTTGTTGTCTCAATATCTCGTGATAATGCAGAAAGCATTGTAGTCATCCAATAAAAGAGTCAATAAGGGCAGTTGTTGAACTCTGCTCGATTACCGCCGAATGGTCTTGAGCAAACAACTTTATGCAGATTTAAGTTTGACAAAGACAGTAAACTTTAATGGCGGCACAGGCAGTGCTTTAGAGGACAGTTGAATTAGCATATCAATAAGAAAGTCATTACTTCAGTGCACATGCGGATCTTTCAATCAACCTGCGCAGGCTGATATGGCTGGTTAAGTTAGTAGTGTCTAGTGAGGTAATTTTATGACCAAATCTGCCAGCTTCACGCGACAATTCATTTTTAAAATCTTTATACGAAGGCGAAAAGTAACGGTAGTTGAATTATCACACACAAATGCATATTAAATCAATCGAAATTTGTTCCTGTAAAAATTTAATTAAAAACTAATTTGTCAAACTTACGTTAAAAACTGGAAAAATAAATAACTTAATACAATGTAGTGAAG
This sequence comes from Antipathozoanthus remengesaui, assembly GCA_025434805.1. Classification (NCBI taxonomy): domain Eukaryota; kingdom Metazoa; phylum Cnidaria; class Anthozoa; order Zoantharia; family Parazoanthidae; genus Antipathozoanthus; species Antipathozoanthus remengesaui. Next base: position 5,348 of record JANSTR010088439.1, on the reverse strand, counting down.
TGACGTGTTGTTTGCGGCAAAATATCGTAAACGATTTGTCGAGTCAAGCAAAACCTCCGTGTGAGGTGGGTTTTCCGTTATTTATTAATTTTGTTATGTTACTAGCTGTGAACACATGTGTCCCTGCTGGTTTATTTTTCATTTCTAGTTTAGTTTTCCATGGATACACTCCCTTGTGCGGAAGCCCTTCAATGTTTCAACAAATTCCAAATAAACCAAGAACGTCCTAACTTTTGAGCCACTTGGCGAAACTCTATAAAGTAACCATTCATTTTGTTTGTCTCAAAGTGTAGATTCCCAAAATGTTGATTGTTTCATGAAATTCAGAAGTTGACAATTTTCACAAAGTTTGATAAATTTAGTATAAATTGAAAAGTCATTTAAAAAACAGTACCTGTGCAGTCTGCACTGCGGGTGCAATGTTTTTTTTCTAAGCTTGAATTGTGTAGCAGTAGCAACCTCAACGCGAGACAAGTTGCAGACGGGGTGTTACACAGAGGAATGGCACCTGCAATTTGAATAAAACTACCACGATTCCACTTTGCTGTAACTTGTCTCCTACGATTTTGGCTATTGCAGGGGGCATCACATGCTGTAACGGCTCGCACAACTTGTCACGCACTGGCATTGCAAGACAAGTTGCACGAATAATCGCCTCGTGTAACACCGGGATTTTATCACCACATGCTTAACGTAACTACAGGCTACATAATTACACACCAGGGGTTGGGATTTTTGAACGCCGCTAAAATACATGTTACCCTACGCTACTAAAAAAATCCGTGGCCATACCGAACAGCTGTTGATAAACATATTAACTCCTTTTATGAACGAAACTTTTTTATAAGCGGAACATCAGGCTGAAAATTGGCCAAAAAGGCCAAGTTTAAAAACATCCTGAGAACACACCCGAGGCTAAGGAATGGCCAGATAATCGATAGTGCAACATAGTTTGTAAACAGAATAAAATACACAGACATTTTACAAGAATAATTTGCAGGACTCATAATTTTCTACTTGTATATCAAAAATCGAAGTTCTTATCTTCTTTATATTCAGTAACATATACAGTGTCTGCAGGGTAGTTAGTGACCAACTATGTGTATCATTATGTTAAGAACATTTCAAGAACATTTGAGGCTAAAATCCTTAAAATATTCAAAGGGGCAGTTTCACGGTGTTATTGTGCGATCTTTTCATTGCTCGCCAAAGACATTTGAAATACAAAAATAGGTTTTGCTGCAAATATTTCAAGCACAGTTCTTGCAATAAACGTTGCAAATATGGTACGCGTACGGATGGTTTAATTTTGAGGACGATTGAAACGGATTACGGTTGAGAGTGCTGATGCGAGTTTAGTGTTGGCACGTAGGATAAATCATTAATTAAAGTAAATTAGCAAAAAAATACATTATAATCAATACGTAATCTAATCGTATATTGTTCAATAAACTTTAAGTACAAATGCGAGGACCGGGTATTTAATAGCATGCAGCAGTATTGTATAAGTTAACCGTGCAACTCTCCCTTTAAGGACATTCAGCCTTGGCTCAAAAATAAGTTGTGCAGTTGGCAGACCCGAACACAACAGTAGGATACAAACCAAAACTTTCAAAATTCTCCTCAAGAGACCTTTGGCTGCGTACTTCAAATTAAAACGAAAAGTCGCCGCGGCGTTTTCTTTGGGGTAAAGGATACACCATTGTCCAGCAGCACAGTTCGCTTGGTCACCTAGAGATCCACGAACTTTAATACTAGAGGAAGAGGCGGGGCACTATTACCTCACTGTTTTGCTCATTGACCATCGTATCCTAACACTGGATGGGGCACAACTCTTCGGAACACAAATAGAAACTCAACTGAATGGTCGAAATGAACTGGGTTGAACTAGAATATAAACTCTGTGCTCCAGTATGCCTTGTCTAAGAAGTCAAATCCCAGCTAGGTACTGACTGAACATAACGTAGCATCAATCTGTGTTAGCGTAGGTAAAGCAAGTTTCACTTTCCGTCGGTAGCTGGTGTCGTTCCAGATGGGGTTTCTCTCCAGGTACACGGTAGTGAGCTTAGTGCAGGGCTTAAGCTCCTCCAGATCTTCCCAGTGCTGCAGGAGATTATCATTGAACTACACGGGATAAAAGTAAATGACCACAGTTAGACTTGACTGACAAGAAAAAACAAAAACAAGGAAATTTTAAGTCTTGCAGGAGTTTATCGGTCTGCTGACAAGATCACAGTTTTTATATTCAGATTCGACGAACTTGACAAAACAGAACCAGTGTCCGATCAAAAACTTACCACAAGTAGTCGGATATGAAATCAAAATAACCGAGCGAGAAGCGCTGGCGGAGCGCTTCTCGCTCGGTTTTGAAGTTGTTAAATCGCTTAAGGTGCTATATAAGAAAAATATGCGAGTTGACTTGACTGCTGTTGATCTATAACAATTTATCGCGTAATGCAAAGACGTTGAGCAAAACGTTTTGGATATCTACATGTACACCGATCAATGAAATTACATACTTCAGTATATAATTATAAAAAAAGATAGTTTAAAAGTCTAGCACAAAACTCATCACTCAAAAAAAGCTTTCAAATTCACAAATACCACCAATACAGGCGCTGCACAAAGTGTTTTACTACGACAGCATTCTCGGATAGTGCATAGCCACTTCTCACGAAAATGCTAATTTACGCCAGAGCTATACTGAACCATTCAGCTTACCCAAAACTCCTCCAGGCTCACAAGATGAGAGACATTCTTGATCCTGGAAATTCTGTTGGACGCCAGGTCAAGGGTCGTCAGTTTGGACTGTAATGTTTAACGAATTTGAAACTCAGTGAACTCGGCTGATGCACATTCAACGGAATTCAGCAACATAGAACAAACGCATGTGTCTACATGAATGTTATTCACGCATGTACGAATTTACCTGTACACATGTATATATGTATGCATTCATATATGTACGTAAGTAAGTCTGAAAACGGAAGAAAAACGAAAGTGGTGTCGATACCCATCGCACCAGACGAACCAATATAGAGGGTCCACGATAGGTTTTTGCGGGATATCGGCGGGATAAGGCTTATTATATCGACGGGATTCGGGATATGAAGAAATAACTAGTTCGGGATTCGGGATATGAAGAAATAACTAGCCCGGGATTCGGGATGACAAGTAAAGAGTGTTCGAGATGCAGGATGTATACATGGCCTTATTCTTGGAACGAGCTGGTGGATACGCGAATCTAGTTTCTTATCGAGTGATGTAGTGATTTGATTCTTCAGTTTCAATACAAAGTGAAAGATATAGAAAATGATCCAGAATCCGAACGGAAACACATGTCAAATTTAACTAGTAAATGTCGGGTCAGCAAACAAATACCTAGAAAAAATGTTCAGCTAGAAAAGTGGTCTAGTGAAAACAGAGCCTATAGTGTGCAGACGCCCGTTTTCCGAGGGAGGAACCCGCTGCGAAGAAAATAAGGCGACTGCATTGGAGGCTACGGCTTTGATTTTAGAAAGTGGGGCCCGAAATGGAAATACGCCCGGTGTCACAGCGGATTTGGACCCCCCCCCCCCCTTACTTGGACCCTCCGGTCCAAATCCGTTAACGGATTCGAATCCCCCGGTCCGAATCCGCTAGCAGATTTGGACCCCTCTCCGCGGATTTGGACCCCCAGTATAAATTCTTCAAAGTAACTGTAATATCTTGAATCTTACGCTTACAGTAAAAAATAAATAAAACCAGGAAGGTAGTACAAAGCAAGTGAATGAATCATGCATATATTTCAATAATTTGCAGCATAACTTGACTTTTTATTGTCTTTCAGTCTCACTAAAGTATACCGCCTTGCCTTTGTGCTATTCACTTCACTCACCGCCGTGCCAACTGCAGATTAATCGCCGATTTCAACATTACAAGGTAAGCTAATTGCATTGCCTTGAAAATAACCAGGAACAAAAACATTTTGTTTTCTACAGTCGTAAATACTTATAATTTGGGAAAAATAAATCTGGTTCTCAAAACATTGTGCAGCGCGAATCTTTACATAATCAATATGCAGCTATCGTTGTTGACATCTTCATATTGTATGTTTTTCCTCGGCATATTCAAGCTTTTTATGAGAACAATTTTATAAGAACAACTAGGCTCAAATTGCCCGAAAATTAAGAACAAGATGAGAACAATCGAGGCTGACATTTTGGTCAGAACTATAATTTGATACATTTTTGGTCTAATTCCATACTTTTACTGTTCTTAGAACAAGTACAGCTTCAGAACATTTGACTTTGAGGCTGAAATTTCGTCAAAACTTAAGAACATTGGGACTCAGCCAAAATTTACTGGTTCTTAAAAAAAGCGTGTATACCCGATGTATAAGAACAATTAATGAGAAGCATTTACTTTACCCGGACGGATTTAACAAAGATCAAAAGAGGAACCTCCGTAAAAGAGCAGAAAAGCACTGATTAGAAAACGCAGCAGTTTATTTCGTTGGGTCTGGCGGGAAAAACAGTATTTCCATCTTCTGAAATATTGTTGTGCATCAACATAACATTGCATCGCCAAGATCGGCAGTTCGATCGACAATCGACCATGCAGCACGCTCGCTCTCAAAATCAAAGTCAAAGACAAAAACATTGGCGTTTTATTGTGAATATCATATGATCATTTATTGGATAAGTGCTACAGTACACCGAGTATAACTCCCAAGTTTGCATTTCCATCTGTGTTCAATGCGTGTCTATTTCTGCTGCACATCGTACTGCAAATTCATACAAGTCTTAGTCAATAAATTTAGTCTAGACAACTTGCCTTTGAGTTTGAATCAACAATAATAGATCACAAGTTGAAATTTGGACCGATGAAATTTCAATTTTTGGGGGGTCCAAATCCGCTGTTACAACGCCGAGGACGGTCCTAAATCTCTCAATGATCTCCTTCACCGCGAGAATCACTGCGCACTGGGCACAGATCTGAGTACCAGCTATTGCTGGAGTACCGCGAGACTGGACCAACGGCTTAACTTAACCCTTGAATTCCTGTAATTGTCCCTAACCGCTACGTCCATGATTTACAGTATATACTGTATCTTCGCTTGGATTTAGAAAAGCGTACATCTTGAACCAGGTCCAGGGGTCATCTTCGCTTGGATTTAGAAAAGCGTATATCTTGAACCAGGTCCAGAGGTCATCTTCGCTTGGATTTAGAAAAGCGTACATCTTGAACCAGGTCCAGAGGTCATCTTCGCTTGGATTTAGAAAAGCGTACATCTTGAACCAGGTCCAGAGGTCATCTTCGCTTGGATTTAGAAAAGCGTACATCTTGAACCAGGTCCAGAGGTCATC
>JANSTR010088328.1:0-12389 GCA_025434805.1 Antipathozoanthus remengesaui | reverse complement strand
CCTGCAAAAAAAATTCTGCACAAGCAATGAGCAAAAAAAAAATTCCTGCAAGCTGAAAATTCCCCACCCCCTTCCTTATTGTAGAGCAGTAGAGGAAAGGTTTAATCAAACTCAAACTGGTCAAAGAATTGTGTTAATGGAAACGTTGCGGTTAATACAAATCTTCAAAAGATTGAAAGAATGAATCTATGTTTATTTCACGTTAAGCAGATTACCGCATGAAGCGATGTTTAATGAATTTTTTACAAATTCTTTGATCAGAATAAAAGACACAAAAGAATTAGGGAGAAGCTGGGGGGATAATGGATATCATATAATATCTCTTGATGGGGTATAATTTTAAACACTGAAGGACGAGAGGAAACAACCTTTGTCATAAACGTCTTTGAAAATAAAGACTGTGATGGAAAAATACCTGTTTACGAATGAATACAAATTTAAATGGTAGTAATAACGGCGTGAAATGGAGAACCCATTGATAAGCTGGAGCTGCATGACGCCGAAAGAGAAAGTGATCTTTGGCGTTTGTTTATGAATGGCGGACGTGCGACTAGACAAACATTAGGTGTCAACTATAACACAAATTGAAGTAGATTCAAAGCTAAACAACCCATTCATGTGGCAGCACGGGTCACAAATTAGGTCATGTTTGCGAGTCGGATGTCTTAAAATGCAAATGATTGTAATTCATGAAATATTTCAAGGCTGTGGTTACGGAGCTTGCGTATCTGTGTTCAATCCAATAGCCCGAGTTACAACGAAGGCAGTTAACTTTCGTGTCGTTTTCAAACCTAATAATGTTACATTTGTGGCTCCGTTTATCGGTGTGTTTATGAGCCATCAATTTTCAAGTTGGATGTAATATTTGTCCTAATATTCCCTAAGCACAGATGACAGCGTTTATTGAATAATAGTTTAACCAACAAAGCCGCAATAGTCTGATGCAGGATTAAGTTTACACTAGCTGTTGAGTTCAAACTGCTGGACTTCAGGAGCTCTCGCCGTGAATAGTACAAAAATTGGAACGTACAGTTAAATCGTTTCTCTAAATGGTACGAGGATTAAGGGAAAGGCATGTGAACAAAAAAACCATGGGATTTGTTAAAAAAACCGAAGCTGCAGGACACGAAATGGACAGCTTGGCAGTAACAAGTGATCAGAAGACGGACAGTAAACAAAATGGCCACGATAAAAGTTTCACCGAACTTGTTCAGGACACAACCAGACTGCCAGAAATACGTTCTGCGAGATTGCCCATGACAATGACCGAAATTTTACGGAGTCCTGCAAAATCTGAGAGTTGGAATACAAACCTGCCAAAGCTTCCACTGGGACAGGTTCACTTGGTGAAAGACTCGACGAAAAGCGACGAAAGAGTTAGGAAAGAAAAGCGTCGTAAAGGAGAGAGGAGAGAAAAGGCACGCACGCAACGGCCGCCAAGTCCTATACCTTTAAAATCGATTTCGCCTGCTATTGCTTCAGAAAAGGAGCTTGACTTTAAATCAACTTGGAAAAAAAGACTTCACAAAAGAAGCAACAAGCATATCGTTTCACCAGACAGTGATATGAATAAAGTGTCTTGTGAGTTGCGCCTGCCCGCGCTACACGAGGTGCGTAATATCAATCTTTGATAACTGAGTGATGAAATATTCACAGTCGCAAATATTATTGTATATAACACGATTTGGGTCATCTATACACTGGAAGACACATTTACTTTATCCCTGCGGGACACTTGCTGGGAAGCGTTTTTCACATCTTTAGCAACATTCTTAAGCTAAAATATAATTTAATTTGAAACTGTTGATAAGAATGAAACCAATCGCAATCATTTTTGCTCAGCGCTACCCCAGTTATTGAATATTACTATAGGTCTACACTTTCATGACCTTTTTCCGTATCAAATATGTTTAATACTTCTTCCCTTTGCGTGAGGCACTCTGCAATGTTTGACCTACTAAAATTACTGCTCTTTCTCTGTGTAGCTGAGTAAAGGAACAATCGAATTAGGATCGAGTCGAACTTCAAAGGATTTCCTCACAAAAGCACATGCAGTAATTTATTGGTAACACTAACAGCTTGCTACTTTTAATTCACAACTATCAAATCAAGATCAATTAATTTGATTCCGAGGATTTAAAAATTACCTGTTACTCACGCAAAACTCGTCGACAAGGGAACTGCAAGAATTCAGTTTTGTACATATGTAAATTCGTACTTTGCAGTTTAATTAAAATTTGAGAAGCTGCAAACGGGAAATTAGGTTCTTAGTATCAGATGTGTATTTGTTTTTCATATCATGCAAATGTTATAAAGTACAAATAAAACGTGATATCCTTCATACTTGTTTGTTGTTGGGTACAGCAGCGTAAATGCTCTGAGCATTTCATTGCACATGTAAGATTCCCTTATGATTACAGATGTGAATCAAGCATGTACACCTCAAATACCATGACTCAACGACTGCTATTAAACTAAATTGAGGGCGTTTTTATCAATCCCAGAAGAAAACGTCGAGCGCTATCGAGTTTAAATATTGGATGCACTTCCTAAGCCACATATGCTGTAGTTTAAGGAACGATTACCGAAAGGTTGAGAGTTAATTTTAATTTTCTCTTGCCTGCTAATACCATAATTTAATTAATACTCAGATTGTGTAGTATGATGTGGTTGCCAGCATACAGCATCCGTAAAACTTACGACTGAAGGGGCGTCTATAAACCAACCTCACGGACAAACATTCTGTATGAATTAGTTTTATCTTACAATACTACTTTTGAACAATTTTACAGTGTGAAAAATACTATAGCATTACTGCACGACCACGAGGCCCTAGCTGTCAGATCATATAGTGTTTCTATTATTTCATCAGATGATATAAAGCCCTATAATGTGTATTCACCTTTTTGGAAATTAGCAAAACTTCCCATGGGTATGTTGGGATTTAATTTGATGGTGGTGACATACTTTGTTCTTTTGGTAAAAATATTAGATTATAAAGAAAACCCTGCAAATTGCCATTTCGTTAAAAACTGTCGTATGGGCTACGGATTACTGAGTTGACGAAGATCCTTGACATATCATGTCCGAAGGGGGTAGTGTTCACGGTATCTGTTCCATGATAATTGTATTTTTCTACAATTGTTACAGCCATTTCCACTACAGTAACTTCAGTACAATTTTACATACACTCAATATTTCTAAGGCGTAGAAGTGTGTGTGTTTATACTTGTTTTAGCTTTTTTAAAAACCCGTTTACCAACGACCAACATTTTATTTTCTATTTCACACATGCATGGCCAGTGTTTCAAATCAGTGCCAGTGGTCAGTGTTTTTGTAAAAGTGCAGTCGAGAAATGTGCTTTGAAAGTTTGAGCCAAGCAGGGATGGTGATGGGAATCCATGATATATATCTGTTCGTTTCATATCCGTGATGGAAAGTGAATGTTTTTGATATAACTTTTTCCACTGCATATATTCAGTCATGATTTTCCTTGACAATTAACCAAGAACACTGACGGCTACTTTGTATAGCTTGACACTAGATAGAGTTAGAAGTGTTTGGTGCATATTACAAGTGCTTGGAGTTACACTTGACCAGTTGAACACTGAACCTAGCAGTTAGTTCCTTTTGCATTTTTTTTGCAGGACTGTAGTATGTTTCAGTTTTTAAAATTCCTTATCCGCATGGTTATATTAACAAATTGAACAACTTTATCGTTAATAATACTCTTAAAAATTAAATTTAGGCTGTATACGTCTTTGTTGGATCCCGGTAATGCATGCCGATTTCTTAAATTAGTTATCTGTATATACGACTGACGAAGTTGGATTAGTGCAAAAAAGTGAGATTACACAGTCATGTACGCTCTCTTCTTCATTCCGCTGGATCGCTGTGCCATGTTCTCAGTTTTATGTCTACGTGCATACAGATACAATATATCCTAGTGATTTCAAGCCACGATTTATAAGTTAAACTAATATTAAACTATTCTACTCCAATTAAAAGATGCGGCATAATCACAAATCAAAAATATATAATAAGTTTAGGGCATCACACGAGTAACACCAAAGGCTTGTAACAGCTACCGGAACAGCTCGTCGAGAAGTCATGTATCTTTCAATAAGAATTTTCGAGCTCAACTGCCTCCCATTCCTTATAAACAGCAAACTACAACCAAAAAGACTTCTGCTGTACTGTTCAAAACAAGCGGTCGTGTTATAGGTTTTACGCACGTGCCCCCCAATAATTTTGCCGCATGTGCACTTAAAAACCCCGTATTAAATATTATCAATTTTAAATGGTTTCTAGCGATTCTAGAAGCTCAAATTTTCAAAATTTTCCGCGTGAGCATGCCTCCGGAATTCCCAATGAAACTCGCCCCGCGCCACTCAATACTCCGGCGAACCTTCGGCCCTCGTGCTAGTGTCCCCCCCCAATCTAAAACTTGCTCCGCGGTCCCTGTATTATAATATTTCTTACTCACCTGTCACGTTCTTAGCAGTTTAGAGGCGTTAAGATAATTTGAACGTAAATACACTGCTGCCTATTTACGAGTTTGATTCAAAATGAGATACTTGTTACAGTTGGGTGTTATTGCAGCTTCAGAAACTTGATTATATCAATAACTATAAGAGCTATAGGTTCATGGCGTTAACTTGGAATAACAGTTTCAACAGAGCATAATAAACTAGCGCTTTGAACGGCTGCTTGCATAAATAAACTACACTCTTTTTGTAAGAACCTTTTTTTAGTTCGCTATCGCGATGGTCGGGGAATCAGGATGCCAGTCATAAACAATAGACATTTTTTTTATCGATTCTCGATTGTCTCAAGTTCGTCAGGCGCATTCATGCAATCGTTAAAAGGTCGCTCGTAATGCTCTTACAAACACGTTGAATCTGTCACGTGATATTTCGATGTTCGTCGTCAACATGTGGTAAGAACTTGATAACTTGCAATATCACATCTCCCACTCAACACCTTACTTACTCCACGAGCTCACTTTTAAGACTTGCGGTATTTACCATTTACACAGAAAAACGAGAAATTCCAGTTAGAAAATACAATGGTGTGCGCCAGCCTGTTTAAAAATTTCGGAAAAATTTGGAGCGCGTGTGAACGTACCATTTTTTCCCCTCTTTTTCGGTCTCTCCGAGAAACCAGCGTAACAATTTTCCGGCCTTTCCAAGGAAATTTCCATCAAGTTGTATTAACAGCAGAGAGCAGATGGTATTTATCCTGACTGTGAAGGGCTTACTTCGTAAAAAGGAAGATTCAGAAAGGTTCTCTTCGAATCTTGACAATGTTGAGTTGCATGTCGTGTAAAGAACGATGTGCAGCCGCTTTTGCAATCAACATATTTGAAAGACAAACTGGTCGAGCGGTTTGCATGTCCGACTCGTAAACATTCAAACCCCGGCCGAACTATCCATATAATCGAACTGGAATTAATTTTTGTAAAACTTTAACGAGCATTTACGTAGATTTTGCTTCAGTATAATTTTTGTTTTGTAGTTAGCTTTTGTATCAACAGTGTCCGAAAATTAAAGATCGACCCGAATTTTTTTTCTTACGCCCCATATTTAGTCTTGCAAACAAATTCACGGTTCAAAGATAGCCAACTTTTCAAAAAGATAATTTAAAGCAATTTTCAGTTTTCACTATTGCTAAATTGCTGTTTGACAAAACGGTGTGGCCCAGCTTAATCAAACTGTCTGGGCCATAGTTTCTCCCACCCCATAACCTCTATACAAGATACAGAGCGAAACGCGCCAATCTACGATCAGCCTCCAGGAACTTGACTATTATTATGGTGCCAGTCGTGTTGCTGTCTCGTTGCAAATACATTTTCTTTAAGTAACAGTTTTAGATTGGTTTGCGAATGCTATTCAGTATTCGCTACTTTTCATGGCACGATCGATGACAGTTAGTGAAAAATCATGTTGCTCTACAGTTAATTGGGTAGTTTTTCAGTTTCCGTAAGTCATCACCAATTTCACAAGAAAATCATTCCAGTCCAGACCCTAACATCTAAAATAATCCCCTCGTTCAAAATCAATGACACATACACGTTTCCGTGGTTTCATTTGATTTTCCGGGTTTTTTTAAAAGTTTTTGAACAGGAAGCCAAACAGAATGGTATGCGCCCAGTTTCTTACACGTTTAGTGAAATACCCCAGCGATTGTCAGATCAAAAACTTCCTCCTCCTCTACAATAGGTTTGCTCTCAAAAGCAATTTTCCCAAATTTCCTATACGGCCACACCTCTACGACTCCATGCCAGGGTGAGATTTGGGCGGGTCATACATACTGGCCGTCACCACAACACCGGCATTACCTCAACGTTTGCGGCAAGTGTGCGGGTTCTTTTTGGGGTAGAACGCCAGGAGAACAGACCATCGGATTTGCGTTGGTAGACCATCGGCTGTAGACGGTGTGGCGCAATAAGGTCCCGAAATAATTCGACTCTCGACGAGGCCGGCAACTGAATCAGGACCTTGGGATGGCAGATAGAGATCTAACTAAGCCCATCACGCTCACAGGTAGTCTCGGTAGAGTTTGGCAGTCAGAGAACTGACTGAGCCAACCACGCTCACACCATAGTCTCAGTAGAGTATGGGAGTGAACCCAGGACCTTGGATTGGCAGTCGGAGATCTAACTGACTTAGCCAACCACGTTCACAACATAGTCTCAGTAGAGTAACTCAGTAAGGGATTAAACCCGAGACCTTGGATTGCCAGTCACAGATCTAACTGACTTAGCCAACCGCGCTCACACATAGTCTCGGTAGAGTAAGGACCTTTAACTAGCAGTCAGATCTAACTGACCGAGCCAACCACGCCCACACAGTCTCAGAAGAGTAAGGAAGTGAAACAAGTACCTTGGATTGGCAGTCAAACTGAGCCACCACGCTCACACATACATAGTCCAGTACAGTAATCATCCTGACCGAGACACGCACACCCCAGCCAACCCAACACTACAATGAATATATTTACTTACGAGTTTTATTACTTCGTTATTCAGTAGGGAAATATGCGGCTATTCTTAATAATACAATATTATAAAGGTTTTATAAAAAGGTAACAGTTTGACGTGTTTTGAGAAACTGCCAAACTCAAGCCATATAAGTGAAGTTAGTTAAAACATAAAAACACTTTAAAAATACGGTCGTGTGCTTCTGGGATAGATACATCGCGGCATCAACTACAACATCTCAAACAAGAAATCCACATTTGGAAATAAAGAAGCTCCGTTAAAAGTTCGCCCCCAAACAAAATTGTTCTTCACTGTGACAGGGTGCGCGTCTGCACAACTCTCAAATATTAACAATTCAACAACAAGTAGTTCATTGACTCGCATAATACAAACATGCAATTCATGAGGTAACGAAACCAACATTAAGATTACATTAACCAGTACTATCGCTTCAGTTCCGAGAACCGTTTAACGGAGACCAGCTCAGTTGAAAGTTTAGCAAGGCAATCAATTATTGTCACAATTCCCCTACTAATGGCTCAAAAATTACAAATATTGAAATAAAATTCTTTAATTACAAAAACGGAAGGTTAGAAAAATATTTGACAAAATACCGATTCTCCCAGGACATGCATATATAAACCAGGCCATATACATACAAAAACCTTTTGTGGAGAATTTACAAGTTATCGTCGTCAGTCATTACGAGGGGCACGTTATATCAACTGATATTCCTATCGGCTGATATTCAAAGCCGTCAAATTTCCAAATCTGAATTTCTGGTTAATTTTACTATCTCGCGCCAGTTGGTTAGTTTTACTGACAAACAATCGTAGTGCAGATGTCAGCCACGAAACTCCAGAGCTGGTTAATTTACAATTACTAAAGTTTGTTTACAAATGTCGTGCTATGGCTTCCAGTTTCTTATATGATTCATCTTTAGGGATAGTAAATCTTGGTCTCCTGTAGAGAAGAGATGGATCGGGAAAACTGACTACACACTCTTCAATCTGCTGATAATCTCGTCGAGTCTTGCATGCTAAACTGAACTGTTGAGAAAGTATTAGAGGAAAAATAATGATTCCGTCTCGGGAGGCTTGTGTCCAGGAGCATTCTAAATATTCAACTCTCCGTCAAGTGAACAAACACGTGTATTCTTGACTCCTTAAAGTAAATGCGAGAATAATCCATCCCTTCTCTACGGAAAACCACGAAAGTTAACCGTTTTAAGTATTTTTCCGTTATCTAATCTTCTTCGTCGGCCTCCGACTTGCGCACAGATCGTAGAGAGACGTTCTTGAAAGCTGGCTCGTCCGGCTTCCTTTCGCCCGCTCCATGCGACTTCACACCCTCGGATTTCTTCAGTTTCTCCCTCCAGTCTTGTCGCCTCTTCTCCCGCTCAGCGTCCGCGGCTGAGCCCCCTCGAATGTTGTCCCCCCTCTCGGTCTTCCTCAGGAGACCACCAGACGCCCAAGACGGCTTGTCTTCTCGTTTCTCCTCCTTGTCTTCCCAGGGTGCTTTGGGTTTTGCGCTGCCACGGAGGACCTGTTGTTGGGCCCAGGCCGGCTTGTCTTTTTCTGGCTGTCCTTTGTCTTTCTTCACTGGGGTAATGGCACGAGAGCCTTCAGCTTTCTTGGCTTTAAGCATCCATTCAGGTTCGGGCTGTTTTGGAAATAAATCCTCAGGTTAAAAGCAGTGTCTTGTATTTAATTACCCTTGGCGGGCGAGATTAACACACAAAGCCAAACAACGTCAAATAAGAAATAATTGCGTCAGAGAGAAAGATGAATCGAGTGGGTTTGATTGATATTATTGTTCATTTCCATCCGAGTAAGTATTCTTCCTAGCAACCTACTAAGGATATAAGGGTTTTTAAAGAAGAAAACCGAAAACGAAATCCTTGCTTTCTCTCCTGACTGGCAAATTTCACAACTAAACAAGGTGTGGAAAGCGTTTCATGATATGCAACGAATGACGCACCATTACCAAGGCTTTTGCATACGTCCAAAATACACGTGGCCACCAGTATGCTGAACTAACCCGACTACAGTTCAACAGCTGTACAAATACTGGAGTCTGTCAAGGGCTAGTGTGTGTGTGTGTGAGTGTGTGTGAGTGTGTGTGAGTGTGTGTGTGTGAGTGTGTGTGTGTGAGTGTGTGTGTGTGAGTGTGTGTGTGTGAGGGTGTGTGTGTGTGTGTGTGTGTGTGTGAGTGTGTGTGTGTGTGTGTGTGTGTGTGTGTGTGTGTGTGAGTGTGTGCAGTAGGATCGACGTACGACGATGGTGAAGTTTTCTTGGCGACACAAAGCACGGGGCCTGGTAATGACAATATATATTGAGAAGAACTGTACAGTTTTCAGAGATGCCTCTCTTTGAAAATTAAAAATACAGACAGCCGGAAAATTGGCAATTTCAATTCTAAAAATATAAACATCGACAATTAATTGCCATGCGTGTAAACTCTATAACTGCAGTTAGGCACAATATAATCAGTTATGCGTTCACATCCAACAGTGCCAAATGATGTGTTATGATAATATGATATATTTTACATATCTCCTCCATTCATTGGCTATAAAAATGTTGGAAGAATTTTGCACTTAACTTAAAAACATTTCAGTGCTCGATCAATTCCTTTATTCTCATAACCAACCAATTCATTTATGGTAATACGGTAGGGAGAAGATGGATGCTGATAAACATGGCGGAAGATGTCCATATATGTTTGCCAGAAGCTTTCCCAAGCTGAGCCACTTTATTTGTCACTTGTTATTAAGAGTCAGCAGGAAATAGCCACGCAAAAAATTCCACGCGGTAAATAGATTTCCATAACAACACTAGCATTCCCAACACTCGTCAACGTTTCTTTAAGGAAGCTTAAAGTGTTTTCGTTGCCAATTCTCAAAATTATTTTGTCACTAATTAAGGAGTTTAGGCACGTATAAGTCGCGATATTATGCGGCCAACGTGTTGTGTTACGTATGTTCCAAGCGTTTAGGATTACCTTACGTGGATACATGTTACATTGATAGATTACGTAAGATTCCGTAGCGATTACGCAGGCGTTAGTGACTTCTATTCTTGTGGTTGTTACAATAACACTGCCACACGATTAGGATTACCTCGTGGGTACATGTTACAATGCATTACGTAGGATTCCGTAGCGATTACGCAGGCATTAGTGATTTCTGTTCCTGTGGTTGCTGCCATGTTCCATGATTCGCGTGCATGTGTCGAGCAACAATCATAAAATACACAAATTAACGAACCTGACTTTCTTCCGTCCAAGTAACCGCAAGATAAGAAACTCCCGACTGGTTAGCGTCACGATTCCATGCAGTGAGTGATCAAAAAAACCTCTTGTCACGCAGTAACGCAAGTTAGTGGCACTAAAGTCACACATCCATGCATATGCGTGACCACGCCCATGCAGCTGCAGCGCGCTCGATATCGTTTAGTCTCTTTAACACTCCACAGATTAAGGGCTCGTCTCGGCTCATGCTTAGGAGTTACAAAGACATATTTACAACCAAATTTACAACAATAAATATTCTGGTTATTTAGTTTACATTTATGTGACTGTCAGGCAAGTTGCATATTACGTGACGCAACTCTTTTGCCTTTTGAACTTTAACTTTATAGGCTTACGTTGCGACACGCCCTTAACACAAAGGCGCACACGCTTGTACGTAGCTTTTCGAATTTCACGCAAGAGTCCATCATCAATTCCATCACCGATACATGTAGATAAAATGAACTAACAGCAAATGAAAGTAAATGACATAGAGTGAAATTACACTAGCTGCCTTCCTTTTCCAAGACACGTTTAACATTAGTTACAGCAGCGTTAGTAATTAAATAATGCTAGTGCTAGTACTTATTACATTTTTCACGGAATTAGGAATTATAATAGCAAAATAGATTTGTTGACATAAACCTGAATTAACTTTAAAAAACTTGTTAATAAAATTAGTATAAAAGATCGTGTTTTTCTTAGGGTTGTCCCAAGGTGTAAAAGCGAGTTGTTTACTATTCAGAGCAAATTAAAGGCGTAGTTCATTTCAAACGATTTTAACATGCCTTTCAAATTGCCACTGACACAATGCCTTTCAAATTGCCACATTTAGCCTTATATCATAATTACAAACTCTTCACTTAGTTTCCAAGGATCATTTTGTTAAAACAACATTAACCAATTACTGCATTTTGTTCCCAGAGCCCTTGACATTCGAATCTCGTTCTCCGTACACAGGTCGTTTGAAGCCTAGCAGACATGATAGGGTCGTCTCTAGCGATGAATCAAGCTTGCAGGGACAATAAACCAATTGGCTTACAATGGAGATTCATACCAGTAAGGTTTCTGGAGTGCAGAAATTCTGCGGCTGCAGGTAGTAGACTTCAGCATTTACCATACACAAGTCATTAAGTGGATAAATAAACAGAACTTTCGGTGCTTTTTCTTTCTTCTCCATTCCCCCCCCCCCCTCCAAAAAAAAGAATGCGACTGAAGACAACCTGTAATAAACCAATGGATCATGGTTTATTCTGGATAAGTACTGAGCATTTCCGACAAATAATTATACATTTAGTATATTATATTTCACACTATTGTGATCACCCATATTTTCTTTTAACGACACTGCAACAGAACAAGTTTTGATGTATTCAATGAATTATATTCTATTCAGAGTTGTAGGAGATCTCAATGAGATGATCACACCAATCAGCAGTGCTGTTGACACCAATCCTAAACTAGAACTCACCCCTCCACTCTCCTTTTGTTTAGCTTTCATCGCCTTGAATTTGTCTTCCCACGCAGCCGACTGTGCCTTGCGGACAACGTTAACGAAGCCTCCCCACTGCAGAAAGATACAAATGATATTTATTATTTTCAAACAAGAAGCTCAGGTACAAAAGGAACTGGTCAGACCATTGTTAAGTTCATTCGCCAATCAGCCACCTTTAAGTGAGTGTAACATGTGATGTTACAGTGAGCAATATTCAAATTAATCACATGGAAGATAAATGTGAAAGCAAGCACTTTAACGAGCCCAAAAAAATACTTGTTGTACAAAACTATCTGCAGCTAGGACAGAGAGTAGTGGATGGGGTAGTGTAGGGGGAGGGCAGTGGAGGGAGTAGAAGACAGTAGTGTATGGAGGGCAGTGAAGGGGGTAAGAGCAGTAGTGGATGGGGTAAGAGCAGTAGTGGATGGGGTAGTGCAGGGGAGGGTAGTGGAGGGAGTAGGAGCAGTAGTGTATGGGGTAGTGCAGGGGAGGGTAGTGGAGGGAGTAGGAGCAGTAGTGTATGGGGTAGTGTAGGGGAAGGTAATGGAGGGAGTAGGAGCAGTAGTGTATGGGGTAGTGCAGGGGAGGGTAGTGGAGGGAGTAGGAGCAGTAGTGTATGGG
>JANSTR010088217.1:0-12389 GCA_025434805.1 Antipathozoanthus remengesaui | reverse complement strand
AGGTATCCTACTGATGATCAGTTACTGATTTGTGTTCTATTTCAGGAACATATAGTTGTCTGTTGAAATGTAACTTGAGAAGATAGAAAAGAAATCACTCATTTCTTACCGCGTGGACAGACAAGCATGAACTACTGATCGAATATGTATATACAGATTGACCGTAATGAATTCATTTCACTCGATAGCAAAAGCCAAAACCACAAAAAATGAAATTTCAGGAAGATATCAAGCGCTACTTACCTTACAAAATCAGGGTCTTTTTCTTACAGTCAAACTGATCGTTCCGATGGCATCTTGGCCGAGCTGGCGCCGAATGCGCGAGCTGCCTTTTGCGCGAAATCAAGGGGGACCGGGGGCATGCTCCCCCGGAAAATTTTTGAAATTTTATTCCTGAAATCGCTAAAAATGCACCAAATTTTAAAACCTAGAACATATTTTCTAACTTTTCTTTTATCCTTCATAATTATTGGGGGGCCCGGGCCCCCCCGGCCCCTCCCCTAGCTACGGGCCTGATTCAAAATTCAAAACGAAAGGCTAATCTTATCCAATCATAAGCATTTCCTGTCACCGTACGCAGTCGGCTGAAAATGTAGAAAGGGTAAATTCTGTGAATTTTGCTGCTTTGTGAAATTTTTGAAAATACGGAAATACTTTGTTGACCTAGTGGTTGGTAATTGAATTCTATTTTTCACAAAATGTAGAGCGATTTGGTATCAAGGAATATGTCAGTTTTTGTATTCTATAACAAAATAATTCCCATGCACCTATATTCTGGGGGGGGGGGGGGAGTTCATTGACCTGGACGGACCACCGACAACCCAATATAAGACTATATGGAATTACGTTCAATCACTGAACAAATGGAGGGAAATGATACGATCCACAGATGTTATTTGAATGTGTCTATATGCTTACCGTCAGTTTACTCGAATAAGCGCCACGGCGCTTTCTTACTTTTTCGTGTCTCCGGTACTGCGCTTATTCGAGGGCGGCGCATAGCTATTTAATAAACTAATACCACAAACACAAAAGATTTTTATTGTACAATTTAATTTACTTCATAAGTATTTTTATGGTTTACAGGCTTGAAACTAACCTATAGGTTTTGGTAAAGTTTACGGCCTTTACGCAAGTACTGAAGAACAGGGAGATTTTGAAGATAGAACCGCAGAATTAAAGAGCGTCGAGATATACTCACTTTGTACTGAAAAACATCACTATTGATGAAAATAAATTCCAATGGACTTAAAACAGCATTGCAGCAATTACAGTGCATTTTTATCATCATATGGAAATACCCTGTACCACAGCTCTGACGCTTATTCGAGGGCAGTGCACATTAATTTCCACCCTATCAGTGCGGCGTTAATCCAGGGCGGCGCTTATTTGGGGACGGCGCTTATTCAAGTAAATACGCTATTTAAGCACAAGTTTTAATTGCATCTCGAATGCGTGTTAGTTTTTACGAAAGCATCTGGTTGACCACCTGGCCTGGCGATGGCGTAGTGTTACGATCTCTGTCTTCCAACCCAAAGATCCCCCGCGTGGTCGAGGGTTGAATATTTGTGTAACCTTCTTTCTCGCTAAAGTTTACTAAGCTTTCCATCCTTCCGGGATGTACCAGCAAACATGGACCGCTTTGAAACGGCTGTCAAATGCCTCTATATATACTTGCGGTCCGCTGGGGGTAAACTGATCATTGTAAAGCTCCTTTGAGCATATTGAATTATGGAAAAGGCGCTACAAGGCACCACTGGAAGGATTTGTCACATTGTTAACTGAAACCAGCGCTTACTCAGGTGCCCTGACCAAGTCCTTCATTCGGCGAGATTCCAAGAAGCGACTCCACTGCTGACAAGACCTAAGCCCCCTCCTTTCCTGGTATGTAAAACGTCCTTTGATAGGAAAAACATTACTCAAACCAGGCAAACTTGGTTTCTGCACTTTTATTTTCTTCGACTAAGAATATTTTTCAAGTAGCAATTTAGTTTCTTTCAGGCTTAGAAGCAGTACTTTACGTGCACTTTTTGACACACCGATACTCCCTGCCCACTCCTCCTTAGTACTCTTGTGCTTCCAGTGACCTCATCAGGAACAGCAAAATTTGACTTTGATTTCGGTTATGCGATGTATTTTTAGAAACAACGCAAACGCGTGGATAGGGAAGGGGATAATCAATATTTTTACTGACAGGTTTTTTGACCGAATACAAATCACTACATTTCTCAAAAAAGGGTCGAACATGTTATGTGTACAGTCTAATGACTAATGGCTTTATACCTCTACTGGCTGGTATTTTCCCTGACGCGCGTCAGAACTACTTTGAAATCAGACCAATCCTTTTCTCGACAGGAGTCAACAGAAACCAAAGCTAATGCTCTAATTAAAACATTGGAGACATGGAAGGGAAACAAATACCTTTGAAAAGATCCAGAACTTTATATAGGTTTTTTTCAGGGGCTAGTCTAAAATTCCAGACACTTTTCAGGAAAATCTAGGCAGCACACCAATCGGTATATGCACATAAGTATCAAATTTTGATGATGGCTTGCGCATTACAATTCTAAACTATTTCCTTGTTGAGGCTTTTAAGGCGGTGCTTGATTGTGAAGAAGATTTACCAAACTATAATTCTGAAATAACACAATCAACTTTCTTCTAAGGATCTCCTGAATCTTGTCAAGTAACATTCATTTCCTTCACAATAGGTTAATATGATATAACAACTGAAAAATTCAGTCGATCATCATCAATCTTCTCCTAAACATGTTTACAAAAACGAAATGATATGGTAAAAGGAATTAACTCGTAAATAGTAAACTTCGTTCCCAGGGCGTTTTCACTTTCCAATATCCCCTGGAAAGTGAAAAAGACCTGGGAACGAGGTTGGGAACTAGTTACAAACAGTCTTCAAAACTTCAGCGAGGAAACGGTCTGTTTATGGAAAACTTTAGAAACAGGAATGGAGAAGGCGACCAAGAAAAATGAATAGAGAAACCGAAGCTAATACTGAAATAAAAATAAAATAGATAAATAAATATTGAACAATAGGTTTAATTACAGACAACAATATTCATTAAAAATGCAACCAGCTGAACACTTTATAACTGCCATCTTGAAAAATAGAATATGAAAGCTCAGTTTTGGGGTTTTCTTGTATAGAGAACGTGAATCCTGGAATAAGAACTGACCGTTAAGTAAAAAAATTAAGACTTCTCAGTAAAAAACTAAGACTTCTCATTTTTGTCATTCACATACTTGCACGAAAAACACAAATATAAGATACAAATTAAATGTTTAGTACTTATTAACCGAGAGGGAGGTCTTTACGGGAAATATTAAACTGAGGACATGCTGTACTGACAAAGTGATATCGAGGTCAATGCATCGAGGCCGAAGTTTGATATTTCGAGTAAAGACCAAATGTTCGAGGTTGATAAGTATTTTATTATATGGCCTTTTCTGAAAACTACAATAAAACCATGTAAGCAGAAATTATTCAGTTCGCACGGCCTGTTATACGCGCGAGAAGGCAATCAACAATAATTACGGGAAAATGCAGACCGCTCAAGAACCAATCAGAAGGTGCGTAGCTCAAAAACCAATCAGAAGGCGCGTAACTTAATAACTAATCACAAGGCACGTAGCTTAAGAACCAATAAGAAAGCGTGTAGCTTAAGAACTAATCAGAAGGCGCGTACCTTAAGAACAAATCAGAAGGCGCGTAGCTTACGAACCAGTCAAAATGCGTGTAGTATCTTTGTCATATAATAGACAAACAACAAAGAATTAACTGCAACCTTAAAAATCCAGCAGCCTGGATTTTCGTTGAATGTCTGTCCACAACCACTAGAACGGACCTTGAAGAACACATTTGATGACTCAACTCTTGGATTGCCTCTTTGCAAATCTCCTCTATGAGAGGTAAAAACTCTCTTTTGACTTTCACAATATTTGTTCAAAAGAAATTCCTTCCCACATCTAAAAACTTAGCCAAATGATGGAACAACTAAATTCTGCCATCCCTACGAAATGATAACAAAACTCTTTTATTAACTTATTAAGTGTTTAGTTGGGTAGTTTCTGAAAACGGAAAACATAAGCGCCAGCCGTATTTACTTGTTTATACTGATCAAAACCAGAATGCTATAGCCGTAGCCAGCGCTCCACCTTGCGCGCAGAATACAGATTTTAAATGGTGACATCATCACCAATGAGAACAAACGGCGCCCAGTGTCTTGGTTCGCAGAATTGCTCGGTTTCCCTCATTTCTTTCATAGTCATGCTGAGTGACTTGCTTGCCTTTCTCCCAGACCTCAAGTGTTTGTAAAACGATTTCATGAAGAACTTCGTGGACTCGTCATTAATCGCCCACAACGCCACCAGAACTAGGCGGGCACCAGCTCCAAGGAACGAACGAGCGATGCCGATTACTCCTTCGGAATTTATGTCACCGCGAGCTGTGTGACAACAACTTAGAACAACAAGATTTGCCTTCAAGCATTTGCTCTGGAGGTCTGACATCCTCAACATACAATCTTCGTTGCTCGTTTCTGCAATCCCTTGATCGCCGATTTGGCTTTGGGCCAGAAAGATTTCTCCTCGTTCCATACTCCCATGCGCGGCAATGTGTATCAAACTAGCATTCTCGATGCATTCAAGAACTTTTTCTTTCGTTGCTTCACCTCCCGTTAGAGGATTAACATCCAGAAGCTTGCCAATCTCCAGCGCCTCTTCAAGTGCACACGGCAGTCGATGTAGTTTACCGCCGGTATCTGGATCTCCTATTACTAAGGGCTTTGCTCCAATTCTTGGCTGTTGTGGATTTTCTCTCATTATTCGTGCTGTTGCAAGCGACGGTATCAACCTTACTTGCAAATCCTCCGCCACGTAGTGCCCCTGATCATCCTTAAGGGCGCTGTACGGAATCAAATAAAGTTCACTATCTGGCACAATGACAACTTCTGGTCCGTTAATGAACTTTCGTACAGGGCTCAAGAAAATCTGGTACAACTGATTAAACTGGTCCTCGGTCTCTTCTTCCTCATAAATGTTTCGCTTCTTATCTACCGCCGAACATTCTTTCTTGATGAGAGAAGAATGAGAGCGGCAATCCGACAACCCTGCGGATTCAGTAACAGTACTGTCTTGTGGTGTGGCAGTAGGTGAATATACGGATTTCAGTTCTGCCTGTTCAATTGACTCGTCAGGGTAAAGTTTAGCTAGTGAACGATCTTCACACTTGACTTCGTGACGTACCCTGTGCGCCATGCGAGCGTTCGAAATCAATGACTTTAGCTCTGGAAGGGGCAATCCATGACTGTGTTTATCGAATTGTATATCTCCATTGGGCTGTATTATCCAAAAGTATGTTTCATCGCCGTCTAATGACAAAAACAATACTGTGCAATCTAAACTGGCAACAATTTCTTGGATTTGGTGAATATCAGTTATTTTTCGTGTAAACAAATCTGGTGATTGGACAGAATAATTTTTTAGCATAAGTTGAGCTAAAGATTTTGAACGCCCTCTTTCCGCAATAACAAGACCCTCCTTTGCCTTATCTTGACAAATGAGAGTTCTGACCAGATCTAAATAGGAAAACGACAACATGTCACGAACAGATATTTCATACTCATCCTTCTTCGGAGTGTTTTCGAACAATTCTTCTTGGCATGATAAACATTCCATTTGGTTCAGCTCCGCTTTATCATACTGTCGGAGAAAATAATAAGAACAACCCAGGCTTGCGTATGCTTTTCCTTCATCTGCCTTGTCTCCAATCTGCTTCGCAATGTCAAGCCACTTTTCGTAATGTTGTATGGCCTTGTCGTACTGTTGGAAGGAGTCATAACAAAGACCAAGGTTTCCGTAAGCTTTTCCTTCACTTCCTTTGTCCCCAATTTGCTTTGCGATGTCCAGCCACTTTTCCTGATGCTGCATTGCTTTGTCGTACTGTTCAAGGGAATGGTGGCATAAACCAATATTTCCATAAGCTTTTCCTTCACTTTCCAAGTCTCCGATCTGTTTGGCGATCCCCAAGTGCTTTTCATATTGTTGTAAGGCCTTGTCGTACTGTTCGAGGGAATAGCAACAGAGACCAATGTTTCCATAAGCTTTTCCTTCACCTGGCTTGTCTCCAATGTCTTTCGCGATGTTTAGGTTCTTTTTATGATGCGCCATAGCCTTCTCATACTGTCCTAGAGACCAATAACACAGACCAAGGTTTCCATAAGCATATCGTTTACCTGCCATGTCTCCAATGAGCTCCGCCATGTTCAGGTCCTTTTCATGATATTGTATGGCCTTGTTGTACTGTCCGAGAGAATGGTAACAGAGACCGAGATTTCCGCAACCTTTTCCTTCACCCGCCTTGTCTCCAATCAGCTTGGAGACGTTCAGTTGCTTTTTATGATTCTGTATGGCCTTGTCGTATTGTCCGAGGCACCTATAACACAGACCAAGGTTTCCGTAAGCTCTTCCTTCACTTGCTTTATCTCCAATCAGCTCTGCAATGCTCAGGTCCATTTCATGATGCTGTATAGCCTTCTCATACTGTCCTAGAGACCAATAACAAAGACCGAGATTTCCGTAAGCTTTTCCCTCACCTGCCTTTTGTCCAGTTTGTTTTGCGATATTCAGTCGCTTTTCATGATGCTCGATAGCCTTTTCAAACTGTCCGAGAGAGTGATAACAGAGACCAAGGTTCCCGTACGTTTGTCCTTCACCTGCCTTATCTCCAATCTGCTTTGTGATGTCCAGATCCATTTCATGATGCTGTATCGCCATGTTGTACTGTCCCAAAGACCAATAGCAGAGTCCAAGATTCGCATGGGCTTTTCCTTCACCTTTCATATCTCCAAACTGCTTTGCGATTTCCAAGTGATTTTCGTGGTACTCTTTTGCCTTGTCGTATATTCCTTGTGACCAATAACAGAGACCAAGGTTCCCATAAGCTTTTCCTACTTCTGTTTTCTCTCCAAGCTGCTTTGCAACATCCAAGTCTTTTTCATGATGCTGTATAGCTGTGTCATATTGCCCGAGAGCATAATAACAGAGACCAAGGTTTTCGTTAGCTCTTCCTTTACCTTGCTTGTCTCCAATCTGTTTTGCGATAATATGGTGCTTCTTGTGATACTGTATAGCCTTCTCAAACTGGCCAAGAGCATCATAACACAGACCGAGGTTTTTACAAGCTTCTCCTTCACTCTCCTTGTCCTCAACTTGCTTTGCGATGTTCAGAGACTTCTCATAATACTGTATAGCCTTGTCATGTTGTCGCTGAGACCAATAACAGAGACCAAGGTTCACGTACGCTTTTTCTTCACCCTCCTTGTCTTCAATCTGTTTTGCTGTGTTCAAGTGCTTTTGATGATACTGTATAGCCTTGTTATACTGTCCGAGAGAGTGATAATAGACACCAAGGTTTCCACAAGCATCCCCTTCACTCCCTATGTCTCCAATCTGCTTTGCGATGTTCAGATCCATTTCAAAATACTGTAAAGCTTTGTCATTTTGTCTGAGAGACCAATAACAGAGACCAAGGTTTCTGTATGTTAGTCCCTCGCCTGCTTTATCTCCAATCTCCTTCACGATATTCAGATCCATTTCATGATGCTGTATCGCCTTGTGGTACTGTCCCAGATCATAATAACAGAGACCAAGCTTTGAGTGAGCTATTGACTCACCTTCCTTGTCTCCGATCGTCTTTGCGGTGTCGAGGCACTTTTCATGATGCTGTATGGCCTTGTCGTACTGTCCAAGCAAGTGGCAGCAGAAAACAAGGTGAAAAGATGATTTTTCAATTGTCTGATATTAATTACATGCAGGCATAATATATCGATATACCCAAATGTGAGCAATTTATTTTTGTGTAATATTTGACGTTTAGTGAATGCATTATTACCGGAAATAATACAACGCAATACAGTGCCTTATTAGCCTATATTAACTTATTTAATGATTAAATTTCTATCCAATAAACATTTAGTGAGGTTGCAGAGTTAACCTTTACAAACAGGCCGACCTTTTGGCCAAACATATATTAATTTCAATGAGCCTTATCCATTTATCTTCTACTTTGGCATGATTGTTAATTCAGTAGCTTTCACGTCCCGTTACCTAATGAAATGACTGTTGTCATGGCTACCAGATTTACTACAGCCCCAACAAAGTTTCGCAAAATTCGAAAACCACTTAATTTTTTACGCTTAAACTTCAGCCGCAAAATGCTGTGTGAATTTCGTAAGAATGCTAAATGAACTTTTTCGGTAGAAAACTAAAATATGTTTCATATTTTTACTGCTAGAAAGCTTCAGGGCATCAACTTCACGCCCCATCCATTTTTGGGGAATTACGCGCGAAGTTTTTCATATATTTCCAAATGGTTTTTAATGTATAGCTGTTACGTAGTACTAGTAAACATATTTTAAGCATCTAAATGACTTTTCTTTCATTACTGAATTTGTTAGAAATTCATTACTAAAGTTGATGCAAATTTCAAAATATGAAAGTTATATTTAAATATTTTATTTAGCATTTACAATTTCCACATCAAGCTAGTATTATATTTACCATAACTTTTATGAAATGTGAATCTAATTTATTTGATGTAAGTTTGCAATTAACCGGTCAGCCATACACGGCGATGTTACGTCATTCATTGGGCTAATGTTCCCATAGAAACCAATTACACACCACTTTATTTCCACACCACATAATTGAAAGTATAAAGGCCACTGATTTTTAAGTGTGTTTATTGTGTGATGTTATGTTATACAATCTGTAAAACCATAGAATTGTTCTGCATGTGACATAACCTGATGTCGCAACAATTACAACACTTGAACACACAATATGCTGGGTTCCCTACGCTACTGTCGTGCAATACACTGGGGTTCCCTACACTATTGCCGTGCGATACGCTGGGGTTATCTACGCTACTCCCGTGTGATACGCTTGGGTTCTCTATGCTACTGTCGTGCGATACGCTGGCCGGTTCCCTACGCTACTCTCGTACGATATGCTGGCGTTCCCAACGCTACTGTCGTATGATACACTGGCATTCCCTATGCAAAGTGTCGTACGATACGCTAAGGTTAATTTCGTGCAATACGCTGTTTTACATTACGCAACTGTCGTACGATACACTGGGATTCCCAACGGTACAGTCGTGCGATATACTGCGGATTTTTCAACACTTAGGCCCCATAAAAAAGATTAGTTTATCATCCTATCCAGCTGAAAAATGCCATGCGGGCGGGCGGTTTGTTTTATTTTTTACGTATTTCTTTTGTCTGTCCTTGTCTTGCTGTAGCATGTTTTAAAGCAATAAAACAGTCATAAACTCACCAAGCTTTTATTTTATATAGACAGTTCGGGAAAAAGGCAATAATCGAAAGTATAAGTCTTGCCAAAGTGTGTTTTTCACACATACATTTCACCACCACAACAGAAACACATCCATAAACTTTATTTTTATTTGAATGGAATCGAGTAAAAAAAAATAATAAAATCTGATGCGGGCAGGAATTCAGACACAGGCGGGGATGATAAACTAATCTTTTTTTATGCAAATGTTCTATTTTGAGTCTTTTGAGTCAAAGTGAGTGTGTCAAATTAATTACACAAAGTGGGGACTGCCACTATTAAGGAGTGATCTCCTAATTTGTCTGAAATGGGCGAAAAAGTGCCAGTACATGCAAATAAATTACAGTCAATGAAAACTTGTCTGTAACTAATTATTTCAACCAGTAGATTTCAAAATTACAGACACAACTTGCAAAAATTTGGATTCAAACTAGTTAATCTTCAATCACTTGATCAAGCTGTGAACTGTCTTATTAATATCTAGCAGAAAAAAAGATAAAGATTTTCTATTTAGAATGGGTGTCATTGCATTTTGGATTTATTATGTAAAATTTTCTCTTTTTGCAATTAGGTGCATTTAGCTTCCTTAGTTTGCAAAAAAGATCATTAATTTCTCTCAAGGGTATTGTAAACTCACCAGTTGTTTTGACATTGTTTCAAAAACTGAATTTGAAGATGTTTTAATTACGACTGAAGATGAAAGCCATTAACTAAGCACTTAGCAGAAGTACGTATACTTGGTTTGCCAAATGATTGTAACTTTCCATCACTGTCAAACACTGCCACTTACCCAGGAGACAAGGAACTGTTTGGCATATGGATTAGCTGAGTATATTCTGTCTCTTAACAAAGGTATGAATGACACGAGATCAAAGGATGAGCTTTCAGTAACAATATCCTGCAGAAATATGAAAGAAAATATTTCACTTATTTAAGTGTCTAAGTAGGTAATGTTTTTTTTAAACTTTAACTTGGGTTGGGTTTTCTTGAAGACAAAAATCAGTTTAATTTGTGCTTGTGCTTTACTGCCTTATACAAACTTTATAACTGTTTTTTTTGGACTATAACCCGCAGGTTATCTGTTAATTTTACCTTGTATCGGAGAAGGTGCAGGTAATCTACCAGTGTGGGTTATAGTCTGAAAAAATATGGTATTTCACAGCGATACAGAGGACAAAGGCTTTGATGGATTTTAATTTTAACTGAGTGGACATAGTTCTAAATATATACTGATGTGGATCAGTTTAGGGAAGCAAGTTGAATTGTGAAACTTTGGAGTGTGTGACTGAAAATTTGAAGCTCTAACAATCCCTTACTCCAAAGAGTTTTACATTTATCATAACGTTATACCGCAATTGCTTGTTGTAGTTTCATGAATGTGGTTATTTGCTGTACATTTTGTGATATTATGACAACTAAATTTGTTATTACAGTTTGTAATGTTTACATTCTTGTAAATAAATAATGTTTTATGATGTTTTAACAGTTAATTAAGGGTGCGTGTTATCTGCCGGTGCAGGTACAGTAATCTGTTAAGTTTTGTTTCTCTTAGTGATTAAAATATGCGGATGCAGGTTATCTGTGGTGCAGGTTATAGTTTGGAAAATATTATCCAAGACAATTCTGAAAAACCTCATGTTTCACTTTAGTGGCATGAACCAAAACTTTTGATACAAAGAAATTGTAATTTTGCAAAGGGCTCAGAAGTTTCAAGATGGGTGTTAATGGGGCAGGGGGGAGGGTTAAGTTAGTGTTACAGTATACAGCAGTTGTGGCGAAATTACAAGACAGAAATATGGCTAGTAAATGACGCTTCTGATCAGCTTGTGATGAGTGATGCCATTTTCAAAACCTCTGGACACCTCCTTCACACACCACGAGACACCCACCTTCACTAGCCTGTCCAGCAGCTCTGCTCCATTCTTGACATTTGGGTCAGGATCAGCTGCCAACTTAAAAAATAAAATGTTCAACATCACAATATTTAGACATCAAAAGTAGTGAGTAGAGCATATACCATATTGGACAGCATAAAGATTAAACCCCACCCACTCCCTGCAGCAATAAATATCATTGGCAAAATTTGGGGTTCAGTACTTACTCAAACATAGGCACCCACTCAATAATATGTTTCAGACCAGCTGGTAATTTAATTTACAATTTGTACTTTTATTTTAAGGATATGATCATGCCAGTTGATATACCTTTTTGCAATGCTTTTGAAGCACAACAAAACACACATCAATCAACAAAAATATTGTGGACTATCTGCAGTGACAACATTCCCAAATATTATTTTATCAAAATATCCCTCTGCAATAGATTTTATCTGAAAGGAGGGGGGTGGGTGGGTTGGTGCTTACTTGGTCAAATACGGTATGTACATACAGGGTTCAGACTAGTAAACTTGTTCATAAACTAGGACTGAGTGTCCAGTAAACATTTATAAGCATAATATAGAATGACTGATAAAAATTATCCATTAAAAGTGATAGTTCTCATTGCAACAACATTTTACAGGCATTAAATGCAAAGCTTATTCCAGGAATTCAAATTAACTGTGCACACAAGGTCCCATTGATATTGAACATTCCCATGGTTTCCCAAAGCAACCAAAGTTGATTTATTTCTGTGTTGTAAACTTGTGCAGTATAACCCTATCTAGTAAACACTTGGGTAGACTAGTAAACCAGGTCACTTCCTAGTGTCACTGTAGAGTTGAACAAAATTCCAAAAGCAAATTACATGGATTGATGACTGGTAGTCAGCGGAGAGGTTGGTGCAGTGGTTAAGATCTCTGTCCCCCAACTCTAAGGTCCCAGGTTCAAACCCCAGCATGGTCGAGGGTTGAATACTTGTGCAACTTCCTTTCCCACTAAAGTTCACTCAGCTTTCTATCCTTCCGGGGTTGGTAAAATGAGTACCAGCATATATGGACCAATTTGAAGTGGCTGCCTGATGCGCCTATATATGCTTACGGTCCGCTGGGAGTAAATTGATCATTGTAAAGTGCCTTT
>JANSTR010088106.1:0-12390 GCA_025434805.1 Antipathozoanthus remengesaui | reverse complement strand
CAAAACAATAAAAATGCAAAAGTAATTCGTTTTATTCTTTTATTAAACTAAACCACTATTTGGAAAAAAGGATTACACAAGTGACTAGATTCTTCAATTACAACCATAAAAAAGGAATTTATACTGAATCAAGCAAAGTTGCGCTCGCGTCCATTCACAAAAAGCGCGCTAAGATACTGAAAGCTGATCGGTTCAAAAACGATATCACACATGTGTTGATAAAAATGATATCACCACTGGCGGGAGTGGCGATATCATTTGTATCGTTTTGCTATCAGCAGGTATAACACTATATTTCATATAATACTACTACTTATGATAATAGTCACGGGTGTTATAACACTCAACAAGCGTTGTTTTTCTGTTTATTAAATACATACCAAACAAAACATTTTGCAAACAATTTCAGAAAATATACGTATTTTATTTTGCTTTGAACCAATGACTCAAAGTTATAACTTTCCTTACTTGTCTCAAGAACTTCTGCAATTTTTCATTCTTGTTTTGTAGACCATCGATATATCAACCCATTTGCCTTACTTCAATCATGAACACACACTCAACACCAAAAACAAAACCATTATCAAACGCGAGAAAAGCAGCAAACGGCGCGAGCGAGCTCAAAACGACGGCCGCAGTTGATGAAAGCCCGCCAAAATGGAGGCTTCCCATTGGGCGTACGATTTACTTCACCGAAGCGAAAGAAGCAACGTCCAATCAGAAATCCGCGTAACTGTTCACGCACGTAAACAAATGATACGTGCATTCAGGTTGCCAGATATATAAATGAACGAAATATAAGTAAACTAGTTCTTGGACGGTAAATCTTGGTACGTATAGAATACATAATAAATCTCCAGGTGATCGCCTGAAAATGAACTGATCATATGACACCATCCCAGAAGACTTCGAGCGTACAAATGGTCTCAAAATGTCTGCCGTTCATAGACTGTGCTTGTATAGAAGGAAGGAAATTCATCATAACTGAATGCATCAGTATCAACTACAGTTGTTACTTACTATAAATCGCGCATGTACAATATATCAATATATCGTTTATCGATGTCTGCAATCACAGATATACAGGCTGTTGTAAATTGTGCAATCAAATAGAAGCGCGCATGTCTCCTTCAAATTTATTCTAATTACATTTCAATACGCATATTTTATCATAAACCAGACAAAAAAACAGACAAAAAATTTAATTTTCTCTATAATAAACATCTACAGTGTTTCCCTTCAACATCATTTCTAACGGTAAAAATATTATGTTTTAAAGAAATATACTTTTAATCATAAAATTACGTTTCATTACAGGCTTTTTTCAATTTTCAAGGTATTCGTGCACGAGAATAATTTTTTGGTCTTAAATTGGATCGAATGGAAGTTTTCTAATATAGACTAGTAGTAAACTCTTGTTTATCTAAATGTTCTGTGATGTTCTGCAGTAACGAGAATCTCAAGTACAGCATTCATCTGGTAAAGTTATTTCACCAAACAAATGGGATGATGGCTTTCCTAGACTTTGGATAATCTTCAAACTTCTCCAGATACCACCTGAAAACAGAGATATTACTCACAGTTATTGTCTGGGTGATACAGGAAGACAGGGGTAAAGATCCAGTAAATATTCTGAGCACTTTTAATAGAATAGTTTCAGACGATCCTGTCTGGATGATACAACGAGGAAGGGGCAGGGACCCAGTGAATACTCTTAACTCCATTAATTGAACAGTTTTAGGATGATAAAGGGAGACATGGGCAGGAATTCAGTGAATATTCTGAAGTAGATATCTGCACTGGTATGTATTCAGCATGGAATTACTCAAACACCACTTGTACAAGTTCTGTCAAACAATTGCATGCAGATAGTCGTGGTTCGCTTGTTACAGGTGGTTGACAAACTGTCAGTGCACAGAAATGGCTTTTACATGCAAATAGTTGTGGTTCAGCCAGTTGGTGGCCAGTACAAAGAAATGGCTTTTATTCACCTAAACCTCTTCAAGGAATCATTTACTTTGATATTTGAAACAATTTAACACGTTCTGCTAATCTAACTATCTAGATCCATTTCTGAGGTGGCTTCTGGAGCTGGTGATTACAATTGGTTCCACTAAAGTACTAAGACAAGATGAGAGAACATATAAACCCTCCCTGGATGAGAGACACTAATCCATCACAGGTCAGTTCCCAGCATGAAGAATATCATAATCAGTCATAGAGTTAAGTTGCCTGGAGCAAGTCGAGAAAAGTGTCTTGCTCAAGGACACAACATGGTCAGGCTAATTCAGCTGGGATTTTAACTCACAACCCTTGAGCTATGAATTAGACATACTAACTGCTCAACCTGACTGTGTCATGATTTCTGCCATTCTTGCTGGTTACTTCACTAAGCAGGGGCGGATCCAGGATTTTTTTTAGGACGGGGTGCACCACTAAGGAATGGCATAACTGACTGGGCTTTTTTGCAGAATACCAGTTGTATTAGGAAGGTGCAGGTCAGTCATCTCAGGGGGGTGCACACCCCCTGCACCCTCCCCCTAGAATCGCCCTGCTAAGGTTAAGTTCTCTGGGTTTGTTATTACCAGTTCTAAAATCACTTTTAAAAATTAATAGTAAAAATCAAGACAGTTGCAGAGACTCAGCACATGTATTTTGCATTACCTGTGGTGGTGGCATGCCCTCGAAGCAATATTTGCTGTTGTGGACACAAAGAATGCTAAAGCTGGGTACGACCACGAGGCAAGTGCAAATCCTCCCCATTCAATAATCTCTCCGAGAAAATTGGCACCAGACACATATTCAAACATCCCTCCTGCAAAGAAAAAACAGAATTTATAAAACATGGACTTCTTAAATAGGGTTGTTTAGTTGCTCATTTTGAAGGGCTTTTGTTTGACTCATGTTTCGTGCCAAATTTACTGGTGCAAAACTTAGTGAAGTGGGAGTGAGCTGGGACATGAAAATAATAGGATCGACATTCAGGGTGTGATGCCATCATGCACAACATGGCTGTCTATCTATGGAGATGACACTTTGAGTCTTGCAAATCTCATTGATATAACTGATCACAGTTAAACTGCATGTGTCAATCATATTTTGAACCAGAGCATTTTTAAAATAAGAATAAAATTCCTTCAAGTGGCACAACTACAAGTCAACTTGTAGCTCACTTTTAGAGCAAGCACTTTGTGCTCACATGCTACAGTAGAAAATCAGGGACAAACCAGGAGGTCCACTTTTGGCAAGTCTATGGGCCACTATTCTGGCTCCCAAACAGACAGGGATGATCAGCTGCTTACAGTACTATATGCGCTATAAATCTGTCTGTCTAAAAGGTCTGTCCTAATAGCAAAGGGATAATTATTATTTGTAACAGTACTAGCGACAGTAACTGTATATCTGACATATGAGCAAGACTGGCTCGTTAACAACTGATCAGGAGCAACTGTGCAACAAATTGCATGTGCCTATTATGCACAATGTTTAAAAAATAATATGGCACTGAGATAGTAATACACTCGAAGATTGCAATTGTAATTAACTAGAGATGGTGTGGTTAAACATGATCACTAGAGGATCATGATAAAATATAGTGGTGTTTGATTCCAGTATAACTATAATTGTTTTTCTGGAGGGGCACTGCCAGCATACTTAGGGTATTTATTCAAGTTTTCCAGCGAACACCCCTTGATGTAACAATGGATGGAGTGGTCAGACCCTCCAGTGGGGAACTCTCACAATTATAGCACCTAATACATCTCTTAATAGATCTCACAGATTCCAACTCTAATAAATTGCTACTAAAACAAGTATCAAGAACAGTTCAAAATTAAACTGTGCTATCTGGGTGAGCTATTTTTTAACCTTGTTCTGATGCTCAATCAGAACGTGAAGTCTCCTGGGAAGAAAGCTTTGTTCCTTGTGTTCATAAGTGAACAAAGCAATGATCCAACAAATGAAAGTATCATTGCCCATACAAGTATGTTCAGTCATGTGTTTCATTCATTTTTAAATATTTTTATAAATCTCAAGGTTTGAGACCAAAATCTCAAGGTTCTTTAGAGAAATTTCTGGAAGCTCAAGGTTTAAGGGTTTCAGAGGTTGGAAGGTCTGCTGTACTGTAAGTATTAATAAACCCAACTTTTTCCCTTCCTGTTATGGCTGACAAAGCACATGGTCCATGAAAATAGGAAAGAAAAATATGAGAATCATCATAACTTACTGTATGCACTGAGCAAACGAGGCATATAAGATAATTTTATTATATGGCTTTGTTAAAAAATGGAAACAAACATTGTAGATGACAGCCACTTGAGAAGTCTCATATGGCAACTTGACGACCTGAACTTGACCAATCACAATCAAAAATCAGTCAATTAATTTTAGCATCTGGCTGACTGATTTTTTATTAAAATTAAAATCATGACAACTTCAGATGAACAAAAATGTTTTTTTCATCTGCTGCATTGAATATTTGTGGGAGCATAATTATATTTAAATTCAAAATGTCAGTGGCGGATTTAGGGGAGGGGACCAGGGGGCCCACCCCTCCCCCTTTTCTGGTGGCACTAAAAGACATTTTAGTGCCGATATGCAAAAACAACACTTTAGAAGAAATGATCATCAGAATAAGTAAACTAGTGCACACTTTGGATTTTGAAACCAAATTGTTTTCTTAATTTCATTTCAATGAAAGCAGCTCATCCAATCAAGGGATTCAAATATATATATATATATTATACATCAAGTATCATTGTAAAAAACCGACTTGTAATCAATCATTTTTTACTTAGGGTGTTGAATTTGTTCACCTGGTTTAAAAACTTTGCCTCCTTGCCTCTCCTTCATGTTTTGAAATTATAGTGTGTTTCTTTCCAGTGATTTCAGAAATGCAAATTTCAAAATTTTCCCGGGGTAGCATGCCCCCGGAGCCCCCTACAATTACATAATGCCTTTCGGCATTCGCGATGTGGACATTCACAAATACAGCACTTTTCTTAACCCTGAGCCTATTTGAACTGCCCCCCCTTTCTCAAATTTCTAGATCTGCCCCTGAAAGAAATTTATAGATTGATAATTAATTGTATCAACCCAATATAGCTTTATGTAAAACCAATCAAATAACACTTAAAGTTTTGAAATAGTACTCGCCATTCTCACCAACAGTCCAATCAAGTAGCTTTTGAGCTGAAATCTGTTGCAGTTAGTTTGCTTGTTTCTGCTGAAGCTCGGAGCGGTGAATTCAGCTGGATCAGCTTCTTAAAGTGTTTTATCTTTTTTGCAAAAGATGTTTGCTCTCAAAAGAACAATTATTATTTAAAATATACAGAACTATAAACACAGAGTATCTTCCACCAAATAGAAGTAAAATTTGGCAATGATGTGGACACCATATGTGTAGCCAAGTGTTGTGGTTGTCTGGCACCAGGATCAACAGTGATGTAACAGTGCCATTTTAGATATATATAGTGGTTTTTAAATGTTTAAGTTACAGTGTTGTACAAGTATCCCAATTAAATCCTTCTGAGCGATAGACCTAGAAAGGAAATGGGGCCCACATGGAGAAAGAGAAAAATCTGACCCCAGTGGGATTTGAACCCACAACCTCCGGAACAGATCAACCGATGCTCTACCAACTGAGCTACAATTGGTAACAGTTGATCTGTTCTGGAGGTCATGGGTTCGAATCCCACCAGGGTCAGAGATTTTTCTCTTTCTCCGTGTGGGCCCATTTCCTTTCTAGGGCTATCGCTCAGAAGGAATTAATTGGGATATTCGTACAGCACTGTAACTTATCCATTTAAAGCACTATATCTGTTTATTCTCCAGTGCTGAGTGGCCAAAACTTACGGTTACTCCCTCATTAAACGGGATGAATGTTGTGTGCTTTAGTAAATGCAGTCACGTTTGTTGCTCACAAAATATTTGTTTCTTTATTTGCTAGATTTTTGCATTGTACAGAGGAGGATCTCCAGCCGTTCATTAAACGCCTCACTGACAAGGTACTGCGATTCACATACTCTGCTATTAGAGCCCATGTCGATCCGTGTTGCATACTTGTAGAGTAAATTAACCGTTCAATTAGTAATGATGATTGATGTTGAATAATAATGGTTAATTATGATGAATGA
This sequence comes from Antipathozoanthus remengesaui, assembly GCA_025434805.1. NCBI lineage: Eukaryota > Metazoa > Cnidaria > Anthozoa > Zoantharia > Parazoanthidae > Antipathozoanthus > Antipathozoanthus remengesaui. Next base: position 6,256 of record JANSTR010088106.1, on the reverse strand, counting down.
TAATGAATTATGATTAATGAATATCATTGAATTATAAATGATAAATTAAGGTTGGTAATCGTGACTGATGATAAATGATGGCGATCTTTAATTCGTGTTGTATACTCGTTGAGTAAATTAACCATTCAATTAGTACAAAGTAATGATATTCAGGTAATAATGATTGACGATGAATAATGATGATTTTTGATTGATAATGAATAATGATGGTCAATTATGATAAATGATGGTTAACAAAGATGATTGAATTATAAATGATGACTAATGACAATGGTAATGACAATTGATGATGGATGATGTTTAATGATGGTTATTGTACCAATATCGATCTACTTTCTTTTCCGAAGACGCTGAAGGAAACAGTCGGTTATGGAGTAGCCTTCCTGCATGAAGGCCTCTCAGAAACAGAGACAAAAATCATTGAACAGTTGTTCACATCAGGAGCAATTCAGGTACAACAAAGTTGATAAAAGATGTCATTAAATCAAGGGAATAAAAGGGAATAAAACAGCATCGCGCGAGTTTCTAGACAATTAATTTTAAAAAGGCTTTGACGTAAGAGGAAGGGCACGAAAAAAGTGAAAGAAAACGAAGCGAAGCTCTCAACACTTTTCTCTTGTATTCGTACGTCATGGCGTTTTATATTATTTTATAAAATAATCATATGGCAAAACTGGAAAATCATCTATTATTGTCTTTGAAAAAGTGTTGAGTTATATGACGTCATTCTGTGATTTATGTTCAGTTACATAAAATAGATTTGTAGCCATTCCCGCAGAGCGCTCGTTATTTCAGGATTACTTTCTAAATTGTTTTAAAATAGGTTGATGTGTGAAAGTGTAACATCTAGACCCTGAAATGGCAAATTACTTGACTTCGTGCTTTGATGACACCATTTGCTTCATGTGTAGGTCAACAAATAGTACACAGTATAAAATACAAAGCATCCGATTTTACTGTCATGCTTGATTCTGCCCTTTGAAAAAGTCAGTATTTCTTTTAACCCTTTCCCCGCTAAACCTTTGGGTCAGCCAGTTGACGAAACTCTATAAAGTGACCATTCATTTCAACTGCTTTTAGCCTCGCATCATTCTCGCGTGTAAAGTGTGTACATATCTGCTGGCCAAAACGGTGCCCGCATTTTCAAAAATGGTGGGTGGAAGTAATCACTGCTCAGAGAAGAGATTGGGTTCTAGCAGCGTTGTAAAGTTATATTGCGTCATCCTTCTCGCATGCTCAACAGGATTTTGACACGATTTCTTCAGAGGTTTTTCTTTTCTCTCCATTTTTCGCGTGCCAGGAAAACCTCTGTTATCAGACTACCAGACAAAGTGCTAGCGCTGAAGCTTTTCAACAAGTCAAAAATACACAACAAATCAACTCTTAGTTGATCTGTTCTGTCCTAGCTATTCTGTCCTTTCTGCATGTTTAGACCTGGTTATGTTTTACTATAAAAGGTATAGGTAGAGTGACTTTATTTAACGAGGGTAACACGTGACAGTAATTGAACTGATAAACTTATGGCCCTTGGGATGGCTAGGGACGAGTAGGGATGCGTAGGTAAGACAAAGGTAGAGTGACTTTATTTAACGAGGGTAACACGTGACAGTAATTGAACTGATAAACTTATGGCCCTTGAGATGGCTAGGGACGAGTAGGGATGCGTAAGTAAGACAAAGGTAAAGCAACTTTATTTAACGAGAGTAACACGTGACAGCTATACGACTGATAAACTTGTGGCCCACGCTGTGCCCTTTACCCCCTCCCCCAGTCATTGCTCCGTGTTATGGGTATTTAAAGCTCCAGCTACACGAATCAGAGGAAAGTCGAAACAGACATTGGCATCACCGAGAATCGGACTGGTGACCTCTAACTCTGAAAAATCGGACTGGTGACCTCTAGCTCCGAAGGCCGCGCACTAACCAACTGAGCTACGCCTCCTCTCACTATAAACTGAGAGAGAATTTTTTTATATTTTTTAATATTATCTTATTTTGAAATAGGTTGTGATTGTCACTCGGAAGCTTTGCTGGGCAATCAGCATGTATGCACATTTAGTGGTCATCACTGACACACAATTCTACGAAGGAAAAACACACGCGTTAGTATGATGCTTAACATAATCATTTGTTTTTAATTATAATTTATTTAATTATGATAACGAATCTTTTGTATTAAGAACTCTGCAAATTTAATAGATTTGTTAAGAATAAGCTTGTTTTAAAAGTTGTGTGACTGCATTAAGTGATTTTTTCTTTATAAATTTCTCCAATGTTGCATTCGTTGATTCTAGTATGGTGCCATTTACCAACATGTATCTTCTCCCTACATTGTCAATACAGAATTGGTTGTTTGGTCACGAGAACTAAGCAATTGATAATACACATCAAACTATCTAGGACAGTCTCCCAACCTGTTTAAAGACTATGTCATATCTTGTATTTGGAACTGAAGGGTTTAACAAACGTTTGACGAGCTCTGTGTTGAAAAATTGAGATTGTTTTCAAGTTTAATGGAGTCTTTTACATAGTGTCCGCTGAAAAGCAATATATATCTATATAAGTTTTACAGGCTTTGAGGTACAAGTTTTAAAATCGTTTAAAATTTTTTGGAATCTTTTAAAATAAACCAAACTTTCTCTCCTCTCTCTTCTCCCTGTTTGCCCGTTTGCTTTGTAGGGCTCTCGCTCAGAAGAAATTAATTAGAATATTTGTAGAGCATTTTCAGTTTACAGCAACGAAATCACTATACAAATCGAACTTGTGTGACAAGTTGATCACCGTGTCAGCTTATCACAACTCCTGCCACAAAACAGCCCAGCTTCATTGAGATACCAAGATGTTCCGTAGCTGAAAAGAGAAGAGATTTTATCTTTCTGAAGCAAGCAAAACAAATAAAATAACAGTTATCCTCCATCCAAAAGAGACCAGTTGGGTTCTAACAGTAAAATTGAAATTGCATTTCTTTTTTTGAGTTTTAACATTTCCTTTCTAGAGCTACTGCTCAGAAGGAATTATTTGGATAATTGTAGAATGTTTTCAATTTGCAACAATTAAATCACTATATCAGTTTAGTACTGCTCAGATTGTGTTTAAAACTATAATTACCACGAAACTTTCAGCAGTTGTATCCAGATTAATGAGAAATATTTTGACGTTAATTAGATGACGTCATCATGCATAAATTATGAGAATAATAATGCAAATTAAGTTTGTATTTGGAAATTGCACATTTTGCAGAAAAAAACGGATTTAAACTCAATCTTTTCTCTTTTTATTATTTATTTTAACTGTAAGCTAATAAAACTTGTTTTTGCATGGTTTGTAACGTGATAAACAGCAAATTAGCAGTGAATTCAAATTTTGCAAATCCAAGATGACGGCCGAGTAGCAAAATTTAAGTCAACTTCTTTGCTCGTAGTTACCCTGGAAACTAATTAACAAAAACAATTTTGTACTTAATTAAGAGTTTAGATGTTAAATTTCATCCATAGCAAATTTCAATCCAAACAGACGAATATTACAAAAAATTACGGGGGGTAAAAATCTCCCCCCCCCCCCCCTTCCCCCCTTCAACGTTCATGTTATGTTTTTTAGTCCATACGTTGAGCGTTAAGTTGTAAACACTAATTAGGTTTGCTTTTTTAGAAATTTTGTAGACAGGATTTTGCAAAACACTTACCGGCTAAATTTTATGCATGTAGATATAGTACTAAATGTAATTATTAACTGTTATATTCCAGGTACGTGGACTACCCAGTCACAGACGTCCTGCAGATGATTGGCCGAGCCAACAGGCCATTGTTAGATGACTCAGGAAAAGCAGTGATACTCTGCCAGGCTTCCAAGAAAGATTTCTTCAAGAAGTTCCTTTATGAGCCGCTCCCAATTGAGGTGTATATTACTTCTTATTGGTGTAGTTTTTTCCTCACATCCTCTGATTGGCTAAATAGTGTGTGCCATAACATAGTGAGGATGTATTACATCCTTTCATTGTCGAAAATAGCCTGATCCATTTTCCCACTGGGTGCCAAGTTCTTGTACATTTCAGTTTTTCCCGCTCCTTTGCTCATGTGAACCTCAAATGAGTGGGAAGAAATATAATTGCTTGCTCTCTGTTTTGGTCATCATTGGTGAGCATCCATCAAGTACTTAATCCTTTCAGCCCCAAATACGACATATGATGTGTTGCTGAATTCTCCTGAACTGTCTCCATACCTTCCTTATAAAGACATTGAGGGAATTTTGGTTTTAATCACAGGTAGTTTCCTTTGTCTGATCGATTGCTCAAAATTATTTTGTATAAAAAGTGTCAGCTGACGTCTTGAACGCTAGTCCTGCATCATAGCATAATAAAATATGTGGATCAAAATTGAAGTTACGCCATGGGGGTGATAGGTTTAGAAAAATCATTCAACGTGATTGCGCAAATGAGAGGCATTAATGATTGCCATTAGGTGAGAGAGTGTCAAGTTTGAAAATGATGATTTGCTCTTTGCATCATTGCTGCCATGGTTTAGGGAAATGCTGCAAACAGTCATATGGTTCGATGAATGGCCTGCAACTGGTTCAACGAGATCTTTGTTGATGTTTTTGAATCCTGCTCTCTTATAACGCAGTTCAACTGATGGTAGCCAAACTGCATACTTCCCAATAATCTTGTTTTTCTGACCCACAGTCTCACCTGGACCACTGTCTTCATGATCACTTCAACGCAGAAGTTGTGACAAAGACCATTGAGAACAAGCAAGATGCTGTGGATTATCTGACGTGGACGTTTCTCTATCGCAGAATGACCCAAAATCCAAACTACTACAACCTGCAAGGTTAGCTGACAGTCTCTCTCGTGTGCCTTCTCCTTACATTATCCACACAGAACATGTCTTAAGCCTTCGTCTCTTTCAGTCCCAGCCAGTTTATCTGCATGTATCTTCACCTTACATTATCCACACAGAACATATCTTAACCCTTTCAGCCCCTGTCAGTTTATCAGCATGTATCTCCACCTTACATTATCCAGACAGAACATGTCTTAATCCTTTCAGCCCCAGCCAGTTTATCAGCTTGTATCTTAGTAAATTATGGCAATTTGGCATGTCAATTGAATGTTGTGCTATGGTACTCTGCAGTTCCAAAAACTGTTGATAAAACTCACTCCTCAATGGCGAATCCCCCTCCCCTCTCTGAATTTGAAGCAAGTTTTATTTCCAGAACAGTTCATAACTTTTTCAAATAGTTAAAACTGCACTCAAATTGCGAGAACTTCCTTATAAGACTTACAGACTTAAAAATCAATAATACCTCAAGAATTATGCCATAAAACCACTAGGAACTCATTCCTTCGGCACTCAGCTGGTGCCCAAATTTCTGGATCTGTCCACTTGCTGCCACCGCTACGTATTAACCGAGAGGAGGGGGAGTCTTTCTGCGGTGTTATTTCCCTTCAAGACCGAACGTTCGAGGTTAATAAGTATTTTATTATATGGTAGTTTTATATGAGAGTGACAATAGCACCTTACAAGTGGAAATTCCTAACCTCCATATTTGATTTTATTAAATACAAAACACTGGATATTGAATATATATAGTATAAATCATATATCCTGTAGTTTGTCCAAAATAATATGGAAACTAACAACTTTTTCATGGAAAATGTTCCCTCAAAATGGCCAAAAACGTGAATCGGTAGAAAATAGAATGTTTTTCCAGTGTTTTGCATTTAATAAAACAATTATTCCACGAATGCTTGTTGAATATGAGCTTATGATAGCTGACTCGTGCTTTGCACCTCATCCGCTATCTAAAAGCTCATATCAAATGCGCGTTCGTGGAATCATTGTTAAATATGCACACCTAAGTCAGCAGTAAATCCATAATACCTACATGTATGGCCATTACTGAGTATCAAGACTGCAGAAGAACCAATCAGAATGTGCGTAGAATCTTTGGCAGATATTAAGAATGATAACTTTAATAGTATTGATGTTACGTTGGATCCGTTCATTGTGGTTTTTTCTTTCATCAGTTGTGTCTTATGGCTGTCTGTCTGTGACTTATTTTGAACAGGTGTCACCCATCGTCACTTATCAGATCATATGTCGGAGCTTGTTGAGAACACATTGAACGATCTTGAGCAGTCATAAGTAAGAGTTTAAACGAGTAGCAATTAATAATTATCGTCGTGGATCTTGTGTTTGTTGTATCATTAATTTCCATTTTATGTGCATAGTAATAATAATATCAATAATAATAATATC
>JANSTR010087995.1:0-12394 GCA_025434805.1 Antipathozoanthus remengesaui | reverse complement strand
CCTCAAAGTTTCACAGTCGCCCTCGGCTCTGCCTCGGGCAAATGTTCACTTTTCGGACACTTTTTCAGCCTCGGGCCGGTATCGCTCAATACAAAAAGCGTACAGGGAGTTTATTCACTAAATACAATTTTTATATAGCAAAAGTATGAAGTGCGTAACTTTTCTGACCAAAAAGCAAACTGGGTGTGTGAAAACCCTTATCTTTTGTATATTTTGCTCAGTTTTTGCAAGTTTACAAGCTTAGGTTGTGTTTTGCTAGAATGAATTAAATGTATCGCACAACCTCTTCGATATCTTGCCGTTACTTCTTTTTTATCCCTTTATACACTACAAAATACTTTCCAATAAGTTTTCATGCGTTCAACGCAAGCCCATAATTCCTTTTCGGCCTGTTATTGTGTGTTTTATTTCCATTTGTAGATCTCTAGATGTCCACCATTTTAGACAGAATTACATTGCTTTTTCATATTCTGCAAAAATCGTGCACAGAGTTGCCATTGACGGTGAAAAGTCAGGGAATTTTGCAATACAAACAAGTAACAGTCAGGGAAATGTATATTATTTGACCTACACCTGAAAACGAGAAGATATCGAACGTCTTGAACAAGAAACTAAAAAACAAACAACAAGTGTGTTATATTCTCTGTACAAACCTAAACGTAATGAAGTTGAGCCCAGTATAGTAAATCTGAGTTGCCAATTCTAAAAAGGTTGTTGTCAAAGTAGTAACACAATTAGGCATTTCTTCGTTTTAGGTGATGGCGAGGGTGGACCATGGGGAAATGAAGTTTACAGGTCAGTAGTGTCTTCACATCTCACAAAAAATTGTAGAAAAATATCTTATCATCTTTTCAAAGTTCTAACATCCAATTAATAATTTATCAATACTTTTACTTTGAAAGGCGGACTGTTTTCATAACAAACAGGCTTTTATATAACAAAAACCAAACACAGTAAAACTACCTTAACAGGTTCGTCAACAAACCCGTGGAGGGTGGTTATGGACTGTGGACTTTGTGGTCGGCCTGTGATAAGCCTTGCGGGGGAGGCGTCTCGAAACGTACCAGGCCCTGTAACAACCCTGCGCCAGCTTTTGGAGGCAAGGATTGCCGTGCCCTGGGACCCAGTGAAGAAAGTCAGGCTTGCAACGTAGATCCTTGTAAAGGTATGCACAACATATGTCTTTCAGATATGTCTGTGTGTGTCCAGTAGTGCAGTACTAGCACGAGATTAACTTTTGTTTCGATTTAGCCTGGTGGGGAGGGAAACATGTTTTAAAACAAACGAATAGGTACATTTATTTTGTTTATTTCCATTATTAATATACAGATGAAATATTGATTAATATTGCCATTGCGTGTGCAGTTGACCGTAACAAAAAAGATGGCGACTGGTACATTTACCCATAACCCCTGGCGCGCGAAAAACATAAAAACGCTCACAAAAACGCACTGAAAGAATCTAAAAACTAGCCAACACAATGTTGTTAATGCATGGACACGTTTAACAAACAGTGGTCTTCCACGTTCAGATATTCACCGAGTTAGATTCGCAAGGCATTGTGGTCAAATGCACAGCCCCCATCTTTTTTAGTATGGTGGATTGACATGCATGAATAGTATACACAGATCTTATCTTCTTTTGTTTTAAAAGCGACTCGAAGGTTCCTGTCCCCGGGAAGAGTCCCGTACATATACAGATACGTTTAGTGGTATGGTTAACTGATTTCTTTATTTGTTCAAATACTGGTAGGGGTGGCAAACGCAGCCGCAAAAAATGTCATTTTCCGAAACCAGGAGGTCGACAAAGTTCCTATTGGTGCTCATGTGGCGGAGTTACCCGAAGGAGGATTCCATTCTGACGAAGCCAGGGCGAAGGAGGATGTGGAGGATGAAAAACACGAAGACCACTCCCTTCCCTCCCAGACGGAGTTTGCGAACGAAACCGAGAGAGCTGACAAAGGGAGTGAGGCGATTAGCAAAGTTGATGAAGAATTGCATGACGAATTCAAAGAAGACGACGAAAGTGATGGAAATAATCCTGCTGAAATGTCATTCGATTCGCCAACTCAAAGACCAACAATCTGTCCTCCTTGCCGTGAGTATCTGGTGTGATTAGAGGCATACACTAACAGTTGTATGCTTGCTTATCAACGGGAACATTTCCTTGTAAAGTCTGAACATTCTACGTCATTGTTTACTTGATGTTGCTTAGTTCCTGTGGTACTCAATATCAGGCAAAAATCTGAACATTCTACGTCATTGTTTACTTGATGTTGCATAGTGGTACTCAATATCAGGTAAACATCTAAACATTCTATGACATTCTTTACTTGATGTTGCTTAGTTCCTGTGGTACTCAATATCAGGCAAAAATTGAATCTGAACACTCCACATCATTGTTCCAAAAATCTTCAAAACCTGAACAAGCAGCAACAAAACATACTACTCTAATGTTCTCGTGTTGTAGTTATAACAGAAATTTTTATTAAAAAATAGTGTTTGTTCAAATTTCAAGAAATTAAGATAAAAAAAAGAAGAGACATGTTCATTTGCGAGATACTCTTCTGGGCGGAGTGACTGAGGCGAAGTTTGCAAAATCATTAGAATTACAAAGAAATAAGATATTTAATCACACTCAGTGCTTGATTAGTGAACTGCAATACGTATATGTAAATTAGGCACTGCAAAAAAAGGCGATTTTTAGTGTTTTAAATTGTCACCTCAATGTTTTCCTTTCGAAATGTTTAGCGGCTTTTATTTGTACATTAGGTCAACAGTGTCAGCCACATTTTCAATATTATCCATAACAAGCTTTCTAGAGACTCCTCTCTGTTAAGATTGGAAACAGTTAACATTGGTTGTTTTATTCTAAAATAATTACTTTTCTTTATTCCACAGCCAAGCCAACACAACCGAAAGGTTAGTGAACGATAACCGTGCATTCCTTTACTATTCTCAAACTCATTATTATTCATGTGATTTCAGATCAATCAGAGAGGCAAATTTGGTAAGGTGGATGAGTCTTGAAACCACGTCAAACACTTGTTTGAACTTTAGGGATAAAGTTGTTCTTAATCAGCATATATTCATAACAATCCCGCGAGAGTGTAGTCTGTACTCCAAAAATCAGCTCTATTGTGTGATGAACAATTTTCTTTGAAGCATCGAACTGTTCAATGAACAATGCAATCAACATGTCTAATTTGATCGATAGAGAAGATATTTCAAAAACTCGTACTGTACTTCGTGTTTGAATGGGGATTCCAAACACCTCGAAACAATAAAATTCATTCATAGTTCCTCGGTGTTTGGAACCCCTATTCAAACACTTGTACTCGTTTTTGAAATATTATTTCTAATATTATAATGATGCTAACGCACACCTGAAGGGCGGAAGAGCAGGGGAAGACCTCGAGAGACATGGGTGGGGTGGGTGTGCGGGCGAACCATAGAACTGGAGAAGGAACGAGCCATTTTAGGCTTTCAAACCTAGGAAGAAGCGGGTCTGCGGCCAAAGACAGAAAGGCAAGGAGAAACATTATGAAGGACCCCATTCTCCAGTCAGAGAGAAGGAAATGATAATAATAATTCTAAAATTAAATACTGTCGCGAGTCCAGGTTTTCCTGTATTGAATGAGTTTATAAACCTGCGAGGTAACACTCGATCGTCGGAGTTTGTTTTAAACAGAACCACATCGGAATGAGATGAGGCAAGGATAGTGCTTTAGTTCAGGTGTTAATTTCACTCGAATTGTACAAGTTGTCATGAATTTTAATGAATAGTATGAATGCTGCCCAACTGAAAAGTAACTACTTCCTTGCTTTCTTTCCTTATAGAATGCCTCGCCAAGATCGATATGGCTTTCCTTCTAGACTCTTCGTCGAGTATAAGGCGTCATGGTGTTGGAAACTATGAGAGACTGCTCAACTTCATTCGTGACCTGACCATTTCCTTCAGAGTTTCACCTCAATATGCGAGGATCGCTTTAATTGCATATGGCGCTCGCCCGTCAATGATTTTCGGGTTTAGGAAGTTCAAGAACAACGGCGCTTTGTTCAATAGGTTCAACAAGGACATGAAATACTTACGATCTGGTAGATTCACTGGCAGGGCCATTCGCTACGCTTGGAGACGTCTGTTCCTTAAGAATCGTCGACGCGACGCCTCTAAAGTTATTGTCGTTATCACGCATGGAAGTTCAAAGGACAATGTTAAGCGGTTAGTAATACTTTAGATCCAGTAGGAGGTTATTTGAATGTGTAGTTGACTTTTTCGTACACACAAATGATATCTCTTACGGTCTTCTGATGCAGGCTACAACATCTATTCATAAAACATCTGTGTCAAGCTAAATTTCCATAGATAGTCAGAAGATAAAAAATAGATAGATAGACATCTAGTATTGATAGTTCGATTAAGTTAAATTGTAATTCTTTACCCTGATATTTGTTTCTTTTCTGCTTGATGATGCATAGTCGAGGATGCATAGAACCTTGGCAGAAGTGATTTCTGTATCAAAGAGCTTTTGTTGGATGATTAAGATGTTTTATAAAGTTCTTTGGATTAATCACACCAAAAACTTGCCATGAAATAGCCTATATTATAAAACGTCTTAATCGTAACTAAATAGATATTCACTTATTAAAATATCTCATTTGTGAATGCACAATGAGATTTATTGACCGAACCAGAAAGGAAAATAGGACTGGGACTGTCCACCCAAATGGTCCCAGAAAGCAATTCTACAAGTATTAATTTCACATCAACGAACAATACACTGTCAATAGTAGGTACAGACTGTGGTGTGATAATGTATTTCCTAATCGCATTGTTTCTTGGATAAAATAAAGTCACACTTATTGCGCAAAAACAATAACGTTCAGAAGATTTGTTGATGATTGATTGTCTAAAACACTCGGTTGAACGCTGCCTTTTGGGATCGTTTGAGTGGACAGACCCAGCCCTTTTTTATTTACGATCAATTGAATGTAACTTGAATTCTAAAGTTCACGATCATGAAACTTGTAAGAGAATGTTCCTAGTCAAACGAAGTAGTATGCCAACTGACTAAAAGCAATGATTCAACTGGAATAATTTATACTCATACCGCGAGTACCTCTCTTTGAATTCTGTGTATTGATAAAGGACGGTATGTCAAATTAAAACGAATTAAGATCCGCAGCATGTATTCATGCTTAATATTGTAGTGAGGACTCCACTCAGCCGTATTACCATTAGTGATCACCCGTTTGATTACAGACCAAACTGTACTCCACTCAGTCCTATTACCATTACTGATCACCCGTTTGATTACAGACACTATTGTACTCCACTCGGTCTTATTACCATTACTGATCACTCGTATAATTACAGACGGAACTGGACTCCTTTCAACCATTTTATAATTACTTATGATAATTTTTACTATTGTTCGTGAGCACTTCATTTACTTTCTTAAACGCTTAAATTTCTATTTCTGTACATCCTATAGTGTGTCGAGACGCCTGAGGCAGAGAAAGATTAAATTTTTTGTTGTGGGAGCCGGTCGATACTTCAACGTTAGGCAACTTGATAGAATGGCGTCCAAACCATTGAAAGATCATGTTTTCACATCGGACTTCAAGCAGGTGCAGTACATCATAAGCGGTTTGAAAAAGTCCATTTGTAAAGGTTAGTCTGAAGATGGAATTGAATTGTTATGATAATAAGCTTAAAGGTGTAAGTTAAATGAAGGCTAAAAATTTTACAATATGATGTTAAAACTCAAACGTTTTCGTCTAAAAGGTCATCATCAGGAGTATAGACATTTGCAGTAAGTTTATATTTATATTGCTTTAGGTACTGCAAATTTCCGTACTCCTGATGATGACTTTCTAGTCGAAAACGTTTGAGTTTTTAACATCTTATTGTTTAATTGTTAGCCTTTATTTATCTTACATTATCCATTCGATTTCAATTACAAGCTTAATGTGCTTATAATTATTATTATTTTAAAAGATTATGATTATTATGTTGATGATGATGATAATGATGGTGGTGGTAATGATAATGATAGTGATTAGGATTATAATGTAATGATAATGTAGCAGCTGTAGTAGTAGCATATGAGTTTAATTTTGCTTTTCAAAATCAAGAAGATTTCGTCTAAGGTTTGTGATAATTGCGCAGAGGAGACATTGCAAGAACAAACATTTTATTCTGCTACAAGTATCTTGCACTCATGTTTATAAAACAGGGCACGTCAAGGTTCTTAACAGTTGTTCACAATTGCCTAGTTTTCAAAATGATTTCACAAAAGAGAAGATCCCCTTCAACAAAGGAAAATTAACCAAAGTGAAAGCATTTTTACACTAATAAATTATTATAGCAAAACCAAAAACTTTGAATAGAAGTACAACTAACTCGATCCTCTGCACAATTTGAGCTCATCTTTGTCCAAGCGCAAAGAAACTCGGGCCACTAACCAAATATTTAACCGTAAGGGGGACCGTGATAGCGTTTTCGGCCACAATGTATTCAGTAATCGGTTGCTTTTATACAACCATTTTACTAGTGCTTTTGTCAAAGACAATCATGTAAGAGTTCGTTTCAAACTTCTTGGAGTTAACTCCTGATTTCTTTAACTAAATATTTGACTTATCAAGAATTCGTGTTAACGGTAGTTTGTGTTCAACGTCATTAGTCCTTTTCGTAGCCATATGCACACAAGGCCTCCATAGAACACCTCCAACTACATCTATTTTGTGTCATCTTTCGGGTTTTGCTCTAGATAGCTTCATTTCTGCATATCTTCTCCATGTTGTCCTTGGTCATCCTCTTTTCCTTCTGCCCACTGTGATCCAGAATAATGTTGTCTTTGCGATGCACTTGTTGTCCTTCCTTAGCTCGTGTCCGATCCAACGCCCGTGTTTCTTCTTGAAATACTAACGTGATGAAATTCCTGTTTACACCTACTTCGTATACTTTATGTGGCTATCTTATCTGTAATTTTATCCGTAAGCATGCATGAACAGAATACGGTAGTTCGAGTTATAAGAAGGATATTGGTGACAAAAACAACTCGAATGAAAAACGAATTCTTTGGAGTTAAAGGGAGGTTTGCATTTCCGAGGGTTTGATTTATTGAAAGTAAACTGTATTTTCCAGCAAATTAACATTGTGCAAAGAATTACTGAATACATTGTTGTACGTTCGCGTGGAACAACAACGCTGTCTAAACAGTTTGACATAGAATAATGAATGATTGGCTAAATACATAAGTAGAAACATAATATCGTGGTCAAATTGCAGATCTAATTCAAAGCGTTATGGGTCAGTTTCTGTGTGAATCGTATAACCAGCGACATGTTACACATTGTCTGTTTGTTTTCTTAGGTACTGGTGGAGTACTGAAGTTGGCAAGTAAACGGCCTTGTGTATGTGCTGGACCTGGAGCTACCACAAAGAAACCTGGAAAACCCGGTACATTTCTTTCATTTGTTAGAGGATGAAACAATGAAATCCCTGTTAACTCTTGTCCTTCCATTTTGCAAAGTCCGAATCCTCTGATTCCCGATAAATAATTGTCAGCAATCATCATACTTGTCTTAGAGGCAAGTGAAATGAATGGTCATTCTAAAGGTTTTAAAAATTTTGACATTTTTGGTTTTTGCAAAATTGGCTTTGGTGGGACAAGAGGTAATGTATATATGTTTGCGCACTAGGTACCCTTGCACTGTTCTGGAAACCTCACAGGCAAAAGTAATTCACAAATAGCCGCCATTTTAAATTTGTATAAATAGGCAACAAAATAGTTTTCACATAGCTTGCTCTGACTTATCATGTGCTGTGATAAACTGGAGAGCTTTGTTTAGCTTACTTCTATCACGTGACAATATCACAAGCGAAATAAAAAAGTAATTTAAAATTGGTCCGTTCTCATCGTTTCTCGACTTTCAGCTGGCGTACTTTATGCTCGGAAAATACGAAATAGCAAATGTATTCGGGAATAAATTGGGTCCTGAGGTGCTGTTCGTTTATAAGAAATCACCACAAAGTTGCAAATTAGCACTTTATTTTAAATAGTGAAGATTCCTAAACCGTTTTAGCACAGTATATGTTAAACTTATTATTTTCTCTGTCAAACGCACAGGAACTAGACCAACCAAGCCTACCAGGCCCAAGCCCGGAAAGACAACTACCAAGCCCAGTGGCCCCGGAAAGCCAGGAAAACCCGGAAAGCCTGGAAAGCCTGGTAAACCAGGTACACCTGGACAACCAGGTGGTCCAGGTGGACCAGGCGGACCGGGTGGACCAGGAGGACCAGGCGGACCAGGAGGACCAGGAGGACCAACAAAACCAAAACCAGGAAAAACTACAAAACCCACAAAGAAGAAGCCAGGTACATTTTACGTTTATATTGTTATCCCGAAATATTTCAAACCATTCGATTACTCAGTTGATAGATATACCTCTACAGTGCTTACGCTATCAGACTAGACGCCTCTGCACTAAACTACCGCGTTCATAGAATCAGTGTCAGGCTATCTACAGCATGCTCTTGTGGCTTTGGTATTGAATCGAAAGTCCATCTTTTTCTTATACTGCCATAATTGTGCTGCCCAAAGACAAACAACACTCACCTCTGCTGCTCGATTTGCTTCGGACTGCTGGTACCGCTTATCTGACAGGCAAAAAGCCGAGCTTTTTTATTTTTTTGCTTCACCATTGCTCAATGATGAATGAAACTGCCAAATGTTCGGCGAAGTCCAGTATTTTATATAAGCTTCTAACGCTTTGCCAGCTGATAACATAAGCCGAGCAGCTTATTCACCTATTTTCACAGTTGCATCATTGAATGCTTGCACTGCATATGCACTACATAAATATATCCACTTATTTTACAAAGAATTATAAGCAGTGTGAGCTCCTTAGATGAGCATTTTTTTTAATCTTGAGCAAATGCATATACAGATATGTTTAAATAGAAAAAGGAGATTTCTTTTAAGTTTGAAATAGTGAGCTGCTGTTTGGATATATGCCAATTCATGTTTTAAAGTTCCAGGCTTACACTGATTTCTTCCAAACCTTGATAGGTAGTCCTGGAGGTCCAGGAGGTCCATCAGGTCCAGGGGGACCTGGAGGACCAGGAGGCCCAGGAGGACCTGGAGGTCCAGGTGGCCCTGGGGGTCCAGGAGGACCAGGAGGACCTGGAGGGCCAAATGGTCCAGGTGGTCCAGGAGGACCAACCACAAAGCGTCCAGGTTACCCAGGAGGTCCTGGAGGCCCAGGAGGCCCTGGAGGACCTGGTGGTCCAGGTGGACCTGGAGGACCAACAACGAAAAAACCTGGTAAACCAGGAGGACCTGGAGGACCAGGAGGCCCGGGAGGACCAGGTGGACCTGGTGGACCTGGTGGGCCAGGTGGACCAGGCGGAAAAACAACTCCAAAACCCGGAAAAACTACAAGACCAACAACTCCAACAAAAAAACCTGGCAAACCAGGAGGACCAGGTGGACCAGGTGGCCCAGGAGGCCCAGGAGGCCCAGGTGGACCAGGAGGTCCTGGTGGACCAGGTGGACCTGGAGGACCAGGTGGACCTGGAGGACCTGGAGGACCAACTAAACCAAAACCTGGTAAAACAACAAAACCAACAAAAAAGAAACCTGGAAAACCAGGAGGACCTGGAGGACCTAACGGGCCTGGAGGTCCAGGAGGACCAGGAGGACCTGGTGGGCCAGGAGGTCCAGGAGGCCCTGGGGGACCAGGCGGACCAACAACAAAACGACCAGGTGTACCAACAAGACCCACGACCCCGACGAAAAAGAAACCAGGAAAGCCAGGAGGGCCTGGTGGACCTGGCGGACCAGGTGGCCCTGGAGGACCTGGAGGACCGGGTGGGCCAAATGGTCCAGGTGGGCCTGGAGGACCAGGTGGACCTGGGGGACCAGGTGGTCCAGGAGGTCCTGGGGGACCAGGTGGGCCAACAACAAAACGGCCAGCTGTGACAACAAAACCTACAACCCCCACGAAAAAGAAACCTGGTAAACCAGGAGGTCCAGGTGGACCTGGGGGCCCTGGTGGACCTGGCGGCCCAGGTGGTCCTGGTGGTCCAGGAGGTCCAGGAGGTCCAGGTGGACCAGGTGGACCAGGAGGTCCAGGTGGACCAGGTGGACCAACAACTAGAAAACCTGGAAGACCAGGAGGTCCTGGAGGCCCTGGTGGGCCAGGGGGACCAGGAGGCCCTGGAGGCCCTGGAGGACCAACAACTAAGCAACCAGGCAAACCAGGTGGTCCAGGTGGGCCTGGAGGACCTGGGGGACCAGGTGGTCCAGGAGGACCTGGTGGACCAGGAGGACCTAATGGGCCTGGAGGTCCTGGTGGACCTGGTGGGCCAACAAAACCCAAGCCCGGTAAAACAACTACACCAACTAAAAAGCGTCCAGGGAAACCGGGAGGACCTGGAGGACCAGGTGGTCCAGGAGGACCTGGTGGACCAAGTGGACCTGGAGGGCCTGGTGGACCTGGGGGACCAACTACCAAAAAGCCTGGAAAGCGCACCAAACCAACAAAACCTACAAAGAAACCTGGCAAACCAGGTGGCCCAGGAGGACCTGGTGGTCCAGGTGGACCTGGTGGTCCTGGTGGTCCTGGAGGACCAGGAGGTCCAGGTGGACCAACAACTAAAAGACCAGGACAAAAGACAACGCCTACAAAAAAGAAGCCAGGTACTCCTGGAGGTCCTGGAGGACCTGGTGGACCAGGTGGTCCTGGAGGCCCTGGAGGTCCTGGCGGACCTGGAGGTCCAGGTGGCCCTGGAGGACCCGGTGGACCAGGAGGACCAGGTGGACCAAAAACTAACAAACCAGGGAAAACAACAACAACAAAATCTCCTGGTAAACCAGGTGGACCAGGAGCGCCAGGAGGTCCAGGGGGGCCAGGAGGTCCAGGGGGACCGGGAGGACCTGGTGGACCTGGTGGTCCCACCACCAAAACGCCAGGTGAGAAAACGACACCTACTAAAAAGAAGCCAGGTAAACCAGGAGGACCAGGAGGTCCAGGCGGACCAGGTGGACCAGGAGGACCAGGAGGACCAGGAGGGCCAGGAGGACCAGGTGGTCCTGGAGGCCCAGGTGGGCCAGGTGGCCCAGGTGGACCAACAACTAAGAGACCCGGACAAAAGACCACACCCACAAAGAAAAAACCAGGGAAGCCAGGAGGTCCTGGTGGTCCTGGTGGACCAGGCGGCCCAGGTGGACCTGGTGGACCAGGTGGACCAGCTGGTCCTGGTGGCCCTACTACAAAACCAGGTCAAAAGACTACACCGACAAAGAAAAAGCCAGGTACACCTGGCGGACCAGGAGGTCCAGGTGGGCCAGGAGGACCTGGTGGGCCAGGTGGCCCAGGTGGGCCAGGAGGCCCCAATGGACCTACAACTAAAAGGCCAGGACAAAAAACTACTCCTACACGAAGAAAGCCTGGAAAACCCGGTGGACCAGGTGGACCTGGGGGTCCAGGTGGTCCAAATGGTCCTGGAGGACCTGGAGGTCCTGGAGGCCCAGGAGGTCCTGGGGGACCTGGAGGGCCAGGAGGCCCAGGTGGACCAACAACTAAGAGACCAGGACAACGGACAACACCAACAAAGAAAAAGCCAGGCACACCGGGTGGACCAGGAGGTCCAGGAGGTCCAGGTGGTCCAGGTGGTCCTGGTGGCCCTGGTGGACCAGGGGGACCAGGCGGGCCACAAAAGCCTGGTACACCAGGTGGTCCGGGAGGTCCAGGAGGGCCAGGAGGACCTGGTGGACCGGGAGGTCCGGGTGAACCAACTACGAAGACTCCAGGTGAAAAAACCACACCTACAAAAAGGAAACCAGGCAAACCAGGAGGTCCAGGTGGGCCCGGTGGACCAGGTGGACCTGGTGGGCCTGGAGGCCCTGGAGGCCCAAAAGGACCAACAACTAAAAGACCTGGAAGCCCAGGAGGTCCCGGAGGCCCTGGTGGGCCAGGGGGACCTGGAGGACCGACAACTAAGAAACCAGGCACACCAGGTGGCCCAGGAGGACCTGGGGGACCCGGTGGACCAGGAGGACCTGGTGGACCAGGCGGACCAGCAGGACCAGGAGGACCGGGAGGACCAGGGGGACCAGGTAATTGGCACATTGAGTACATAGTTAAAAAGGCTAACAAACGGTTTGATGTTATTGGAGTGCTAGAGTAATCGGGAGTTAATATTAGTAAGATAGTTAAGATATATTGGTACACACTGGTACATTAGTTAAATATCACACACTGGTACATTAGTTAGTTACCACACACTGGTACATTAGTTAGTTACCACACACTGGTACATTAGTTAAATATCACACACTGGTACATTAGTTAGTTACCACACACTGGTACATTAGTTAGTTAC
>JANSTR010087884.1:0-12398 GCA_025434805.1 Antipathozoanthus remengesaui | reverse complement strand
CTACTACTACTACTACTACTACTACTACTACTACTACTACTACTACTACTACTACTACTACTACTACTGCTGCTGCTACTGCTGCTACTGCTACTGCTACTACTACTACTATAACTACTACTATTATTACTACTATTACCACTTCTACTACTTCTGCGACTACTGCCGCTACCGATCTACTTACTTCTACCTAGCTACAGCGGTTATGATTGATATATTTATTTACTTTTCCAGGTGGAACAATATAACACCTAGCATGTCAGGACTAAAACAGGTGGACAGCGGTCTTACCCATGTCTTGATGGCGGTTGACACCAATGATAGAATAAAAAAGCTTAGACTATCTGACGATAGCTGGGTATCTGTAGACACGCCCGGGAACCAAGGTGTCAAACACGTGACCGCGGGAGAGAGTGGAGTATGGATTGTGGCAACCAACGGTTCTGTGTACTACGCCGATGGCAGCTACGGTAGGCAGATGTGCTTGATAGAAGAATCAGTCACATTCCTAATAAAAATTTAACAGAAAACTACACGCTGCTGAAACAAGACACAAATCATTAACTGATCAACACTAGGATACCTAAAATGTTTACTTTACTAAGTAGAATTGGTCTCGGCTTCATTAAATCCTATACCAATTATAGAACATTTTCGGAAGATAAACAAGGAAAATTTTGAAATCAGAAATTTTGAAAACGGAAATTTTGAATTCGGATATTTTGAATTTGGAAATGCCTGGCTCTTGTCGCCTTTTGTATATTCTTCAATGCCTTTTTATACTTGATTTACTAAGACCGGGAAGCGTTCCATAGAGAGACCGAGTAATATGGAGCAAGGATTGCTGGATTTCAATTGAACTTTACATCTATGTCATCCCAACCAAAGAATCTACACTTTCTTAGGGGCCGACCATTTAACTTTTGAGGGGGAAATGGGCGTTTTTGAAAAACGTTTCTTGCATAGCCCTTGTTGCAAAAAAAAAATTCCTGCAGCAGTCTATATGCTCTATACGTTCTATATGGCAAAGAAAATTCCTGCAAGCCAAATGCCTTGGAAAAAAATTCCTGCTGACCTGAAAACGCCCACCCCTCCCCTCAAAAGTTAAATGGTCAGCCCCTTAATCAGTTTCTTGTGTTTGGTTCACAGGAGCAAGAGAAGGTCAAGATTGGTCGATTATTGCAGGTGATCCTGGCAAACAGATAGACGCCGGTTCGGCGGGGATTGTAATGTACGTGACGAACGATAACAGAGCCATGTGCAGGACGGGTACAAGGGCCACTCTTCCTGTAAACCCAGGGAGCGTTGCTCGTGGCGAAGGCTGGGACCTAGTTGGTAACAATACAAAATGGGTCTCGTGTGGTCAAGGTGACAATGATCTGTGTTGGACGTTGACAAATGACAACCCAGCGAAAATCCGTGTGAGAGTTGGCGTCAGTAAATGGGACTGCAAAGGTAAAGCAAAGTTTTCTTCAGTGTGGCCTAACAAGATCATACTGCGCGCTTTGTGCTAGAGATATGGTTCCTACGCTAGTCTTTATTCCCTCTAGTTCGATTAGATACTTCCACCGCAAAATCCCTACCACGAGAAAACTACCTTATCACTTGCATGCCTCAAGTAAAATAAACCAAATCGACTGCAACCGGTCCATTTCAATTGAAATTGTTGTTTTGAAGTCTGCATTTCTTGTTTCATGCTTTTTGAAAGAAACAGCTTAGATTGTGTGCCGGTACGGACATACATACCTAAAATAATGGATAAGTCCACTTAATAGCTGGAAACTATCTCGCGCGCACACGTCACTTAATGGCGTGAAACAAGCTCGCGCGCGCATGTCACGTAATAACGGGAAACTAGTTTGTGCGTGCATGTCATCTGGTCATGGCGAAAGCACAAAGAATATGCAACAGCTTCCGTGGCTTCTGATTGACGGATAAAATATTATATAAACTGCATATCATATAATATTATAACACATACTAATATTCTTTATATTATATTCTGAAACGTATGTACGCAATAATATATTATTATCTCACATTTCGTCTAGGTATTTTGTGGGTAATTGTTGATCCACCAGAAATCTACAGCGATGATCAGTTGAAGCAGATCGAGGTTGGGCCATATGGTCAAGTTCGTCTATTATCTAAATGGGGCTTGGCGTTCTTCCGCTCTGGGGTATCAGGTTCTGAACCGATGGGCACTGGCTGGAGACAATTCACTATGGCACCATGGTTTACAAGCCTCACTGTTGGCATCCGTGGGACATATGGAGTAAACCGTTTCAATGGGAACATCTTCAAATTCCTCTGAGTGGTATGTGTAGTGGAATTCTGATCAATAATTCAAAAGTGTGAATGAAACAGCACAGAATAAAAACAGTCAAAGTGTTCCAGTTTTCCACTCAAATGTTAGTGGAATCTTTTCATTTAAAATATTTAACTTTAATACAGACGGAACAACCTAAAAACAGCAAACGGTTAATTCCAAAGCTGACAAGATATCGAGAACGAGTTGAAAGGAGAACGAATTTTTATTAGTTAAAGTTATCGAGAGCTTTCAATGCAAATATCAGTATTAACTTAGTAGGACACAACAAGCATGTGCCATATTGGATCTTATAGATGGATGCTCATGTCATACAAATCAGCTGTTGTAATAATATAATATGTATACGCAACATTTTTGAGTAATATAGTCTTAGTGTACATATTTCATCGAATAAATCTGATGATCCGACATTAGTATTTTGCAATACAGCAATGCAAAGTTTACAGCTCCAAATTTGCCAGCTTGGAAGGAGGAAACAATATTGGCCGATTTTCCAAACTGTTACAATTTGACTAGATCAATTAGTTTATCAAACTAAACCATCCAAACTTTAATGTGCAGTTTGCAAAAATATATTTAGGAAGCTACAAGCTTGGTTAGTAGAGGATGCTAGGTATACGGTAGCGTGGAGATATATTTTCAGAAAGCTACAAGCTTTGTTAGTAGAGGATGCTAGGCGCATGGTAGCGTGGAGATGTATGTTCAGAAAGATACAAGCTTTGTTAGTAGAGGATGCTAGGCACACGGTAGCGTGGAGATTTGTTTCAGAAAGCTACAAGCTTGGTTAGCAGAGGATGCTAGGCACACGGTAGCGTGGAGATGTATGTTCAGAAAGCTGCAAGCTTGGTTAGTAGAGGATGCTAGGTACACGGTAGCGTGGAGATGTATGTTCAGAAAGGTACAAGCTTGGTTAGCAGAGGATGCTAGATATACGGTAGCGTGGAGATATATGTTCAGAAAGCTACAAGCTTGGTTAATAGAGGATGCTAGATAAACGGTAGTGTGGAGATATATGTCCAGAAAGCTACAAGCTTTGTTAGTAGAGGATGCTAGGCACACGGTAGGGTGGATATGTATGTTCAGAATGCTGCAAGCTTGGTTAATAGAGGATGCTAGGTACACGGTAGTGTGGAGATGTATGTTCAGAAAGCTGCAAGTTTGGTTAGTAGAGGATGCTAGGTACACGGTAGCGTGGAGATGTATGTTCAGAAAGCTACAAGCTTGGTTAATAGAGGATGCTAGGTGTACGGTAGCGTGGAGATGTATGTTCACATAGCTACAAGCTTGGTTAGTAGAGGATGCTAGGTACACGGTAGCGTGGAGATGTATGTTCAGAAAGCTACAAGCTTCAGTTGGTTAATAGAAGATGCTAGATATACGATAGCGTGGAGATATATGTTCAGAAAGCTACAAGCTTGGTTAGTAGAGGATGCTAGGTACACGGTAACGTGGAGATGTATGTACGAATGACAAGCATGCGGAAAGTTTGCCTCTCGGAATCCGGATGTATAGTGTTTTACATGGAGTCCACGAAAGGTCTAGTTCTCGTTACAAACACACATGCATCCATTCAATATATGCATCCCCTGGTCAAATGGACCTCCCCAAGGATTTCCGACCTCAAAAATTGAAGCTTTGAAAGAATCAAAATGAAACTTTCAGTATCTGTAGTCCAATAATCAATGACGTTAATTAAATAACGTCATCACCCTTAATTTATGCGAAATTGATTATGCAAATTAGAGTTTGAAAACGAAAACTGTAACTTTTTGACAAAATTTGTTCTAATTTCTTCTTTTCCTCTCTATTTTTAGTTATATTCCTGCTGTAAGAAAATTTGCTGCAGTTTTGTTGAAAATAACATTTTTGAAAATCTAAGATGGCGGCCATGCTGTGAAACGGTGCGATTGCTTGCTATGAAATGTAATTTGCTAACCAAAAGCTGCTCACACGCCAAAGCTTGATCTCTTATGTGCAACCGTTTGAGAAATCACAGGGGGAGGAGGTCCAAATGATCCCCCCTGAGTTAATTTGTTAAGATAAATAGCTTGGTCGTCCGAGGGTTAACGTTTTAAACATCATTTATGCCATTATCAGAGGAATGAGCTGTTCACATCAAGCAAGTGAATTGTCACTCGAGTTATTCCAGTTAGGACCTTACAGTGTATGTAACTATTATATTAGCTGTGTTACGTTTTATAATTTAATATCCGTTTATCCTTATTTCAGCGAACTACAGGAGCTATCGCGGAGGTCATCAGTATTCTATGTGGACTAAGCTAAATCAGATCCTGTAATCATCAAAGAAACAAATAAACTCGGAGATTTAGGGAATGAGTTTAAATTGTGTCTTAAATTTTAAAGATTAAATGTCAATTACTTCATTTTCAGTTATATCAATTACATATTCATATACATACTCTGCCCGAGAACTACCAGTTGCTTACAGCAAGGTGACGCAAATAGAATGGGCTGATTGACTTTACAGCTATCCCTAGACTCTCCCCTTTCCCGGATTTTTACAAACTTCATTGAAAGTATAGCGTGTTACTGCCAAAAAGCTATCTTAACCCTGAAACGTATAGGCCAAAAACCATAACATTAACGTCGAGGGGGGGGGGGATTTGGACACCCCGTAATTTTCGTAATATTTGTCCGTTTGGAGTGAAATTTACTATAGATTATGATTAATACCTAAACTCTTAACTAAGCACAAAATTGTTGCTGTTAATTAGTTTCCATGGCAACCACGAGCAAAAACGTTGACGTTAATTTCGCTACTCGGCCGCCATCTTGGATTTGCGAAATTAGAAATTTTTGCTTTTTTTCCATTTATCACGTAACAAACCATGCAGAAACAAATTTTATTAGCTTACATTTAGAAATTAGACAATAAAAAGCAGAAAAAGTTGAAGTTAAATGCGTTTTTCTGGAAAATGCGCAATTTCCAAAAAATAAATCTAATTTGCATAATTGTTTCTCATAATTTATGCATGGTGACGTCACTTAATTAGTGTCAAAATATTTCACATTAATCTGGCTACAGCTACTGAATGTTTCGTGGGCAATAGCTTTAAACGCTAACATTTTAGACCCAAAAACGTACGGGGGTGGTCGGTTCAGCCCCCCTATACGTTTAAGAGTTAAAAAAACGTTATTGTGTAAACCATGTAAACACAGCAAGAAAGGATCTTCGATCTTCTGTTCATAAGCGAAAGACCAGTCACTTCTTATCAAGGTTAGACAGGCCTCAGCAGTTTAAACTCACTGTATCATATACGCACAAACACTATGATATGTGTAGCTGGATGTTCAGGGTAAGATTCAGATATCATTCCGTTGTTCTTGCGACTTCACCCAGACTGCCGAGCTGTGCACGCAACACAAAACGTAAAAACGTTTTGTACAGTTTAAATAAAAGTCCAAATAATTCGAAGCAAAAACTGATTTCGCTTGGATTTGCCTCATATGTTTACTCTAATTTTAGCCGCAAAATCTCAAAGCCCCGCTAACCTCGAAGCAATTTTTTTTAACTCCCTTCTGGCACTTGTCTTTGTAATTTTACTCTCGATAACTCGAAGCGATTTTCACTATTACGGACTAATGAGCCATAGCATTTTCAGCGGAAGTCGTGCGTGCGATCAGCCAGTTACTTATATCCCGAAAACACTTGACGGTTTCATTGTCCAAGTCCTTCAGCCCCTGGAATCCATTTGGGAGGCTGAAGATTGGCCAGGCTTCTATTAGATGCTTGGTAGTTTGAATCGCAATTCAATTGGTGGTAGTGTATTGCACTTAAGTGTAATGACCTTATAGGGACGTCATCAAAGATTGTTTCTAAAGTTGTTTTCAATATAATGGAATGAGGATTCATCTGTACTGGTAAAATTAGCATTGTTCGTATTCTTAACTTTGCACACAGAGCACAGAGTTTTAAAGCACTAAGCTTTTGATCCTAACTCGGATCTTGTTCACAGTGAATTCAGTCACGGTGCGGTGGGTATAAAAACCTTTGGCACACGTAACTTCAGAGGGTGGTCCCAAGTGTGAGGTAGCAGATGTCTGTTCTGGTCACGGTTTAGATTGGGTTGATTTATTCTAATATATACAGCCACTTTCATTCCACGTTTGTGTTCTCTCTCCAGTTCCCTTACGGTGTCCATGGAGATCTGGTGGTCGTTAACTGTTGTTGTTGTTGTTGTTATCAGGGCAGTAGGGACCGGGAGGCAAAGGTTGGCAATTACTGCCTCCCATCCTCCCCCAAACAAAATAAATTAAACAGGAAGTCAAAAACTATAAAAACAAATATCTGAGAGGAGAGCACACTTTATGCACCATCACCCTAACAAGCTTGCTGCTCCCCATCGGTAGAGAACTTTATGGCAGTTAAATTTTCTCAAAACCGATACTCTTTTCCAGATTAAACAGCGGAAATCTATACCCTATTTCAGACCAAATTGGCCCGAAAACCATACCCTAAAGGTAGGGAGTCACACTCCGGCCCCCGGGGCTGAATCATAATTTTTTGCGAAAGACCATAGACGTGCGTGTATGATTATGAGTTGAGTACCCTTGCAAATCCCTCAATATCGGCATATGACACTAAACTGTTTTCAATTCCAATTTCGTATTGCCGTGTAGCCAATATTATGAACAGTCTAGAATTCTGCCATACTACAATGAACTAATTACTGAATTAAATTTTGGCTCGTTTATATGCAAATGTAATGTATGTATATTATATAAGCTGTCATATTTTGCCTCTGGCATTCAGCGCTATGCGGTCTACGCTTGACCTCAGAGAACAGCCTGTGCAGGCTGTCAATTTCGAGAGATGGTCTTCGGCCTCACTGGTTTTAGTCTTGCGTTGTATGCAGTTCACGAGACTTGATCTGGTTTGATCGATATCCCCTAGGTTTCCAAATAACGACTTGACGGTCCGCGGTAAGTGTGGCGAAAATTTCCAACCCTGCAGGGAAGGATCATGAGGATTATGCGTCAGAGATCTAACCGACTGAGCTGACAAGCCAAATCATCTTCTTCTCGATATAGTTAATTGTTAGTTAATAAATTTGTTTGAACTGCCCCGAGTAATGCGTCACTCCTAATAGAAGTGATTCTTGTCGTCATAAATTGGTGATTGGTTATAATTTATTTAAATAAACGCTTACAATCTGAGCACATGGCTAACGTATTTTAGTAATATTTGAGATATTTTCAAAGTGACTACCCATATCTAACTTCAAAATAGTTGTTACTGTTTTACACATTATAGAACAGAACACATTTTACAGAAATTCTGCCATTGAAGATACATGCCTATTGGCTTGCTCGCTCTGCTAAACATAAAATAAATAATGATCCCGTTTTGCGATGATAGATAATTTCTAAAATTATTACATCATGTTTCGAGAACACCAACTAACAGATCCATAATGCCATAGGGGAGTTAACGAAACCAACGATGTGCGGTTGTCATTAGAGTTGACGTCAATTCATGTTATTTCAGTTGTTTTAATCAGAAACAATTAAAATATAGCTACAACAGGAACGTGTTGTTCCTACAATTAAGTTGTCGGTAAATAACTTATACCGGTAGGTTGAAAAGCTTTTAAAATAGTTACCATAAGTATAATTTGTTTTTAAGCAAAAAGTTAGAAAAAGTTCTAGCTCTCTTTATCTCAACACGCTTACAGTGGCTTGAAGAAACTCACATAAATCGTAAACAGTTTCATAGGTCCAAAGACACAGGTAAAAGTAACAATTCGTTTTACCTTTTATAATAATTTTCTTGCATTGTAGCGATTCAAAAACCAATACTTTTCTGTGGTTACAGGTGGCACAAAATGAAAACCTTCGTAGTAATGATAGATAGAAGAGTACTTGAAGTTTGGTAGTTGAAGTTGCCGTGAGATCGTTATAAAGGCCGTATTGCTCTTCGGGTATTTGTATTTAGTACTACCGTTGGGTAGCTTAACAAAACTTATAATTTAATTTCAAGCTTATCCAACGGAATGAGCTATATTGTAAAAGAGTTTCTGAGTGGCTTGTTTTCCACTTGTCACTCGAGTGGCATGTTGTCTTTAAAACTAGTTCCTAACAAGGGCTGCATGCAAAAATCTGCTTTACTTGAAAAGTTTGTAAACACTTATGCTTTACTCTGCCAACTTGACGTAACTTTCCGAAGATAAGGGAAATTTATTAATGCGAAAACAAACTTTCTGTTTCATTTGTTCAATAATGATGTTTGAGGGAAAAAACTTCTAACTTTAGAATACATTTGAATACATATATGATTTTAATTTCGTAATATTAGCCTCATCCTCATAAGTAAAATAAAGCTATCTACAAGAAATCCAGATCTAGTAATTACTAATAAGGAACGTATGGCCATGTTTAGTTTACGCCTTCTTAGTCGGTCAAAGGCGAACTGCCGCAATGCACGCCGGGTGTCGAATCATTCAAGCCAACGGCAACAATATACAATCAAAAATTTTCTAAATCGATGAATTAATATAGAGATGAGACATCAGATCACACATGTGTACTCTAGATCTCTTCGATTGAAGTTCACCGGATCTCCACTCGTGGTGCATGCTGGGAATTGTTTTCGGACTTTCAATTTTTGGAAGATACACTTATGTGGAAATATGTAGAAGAATATATTCACTCGGCTTAACAGATGGAAATACATACATTCATTATGCACTTTGGCCGAACATCATTTAAAGGATGCTTTTCATAATATCTTTTCTTCGGAGAGTGCTATTGAAAGGGGATAGTGGTATAATTTAGGGGGAGTCACAATTTTTAGCCAACAATTTTGAGGTCATAATTTTTGTCACTACTTGAAGGAGGAGGCACAATGTTATGTTCTAAATCTACTGACAACATGCGAATAGTAGTTTTTAAATTATACTGTCTTCGTACACGCATAATTTTCACTCTAAAGTTGGATATATTTGGCAGACGTTTCTTAAAAATGCAAAGCACACGAGTATAACTAGTGTAAGGCGTGTCCCAAACACACATGACAACTAATAATAATAATAATATAATAAATAACATTAATAGCACCTTGAAAGTCCAATGTCGAGCAACAACCCGAAAAATTGCTCAAGATAAAGAATCTGTCGTCGCGTCAGTAATCTCTTACAGCAGGCAGTTCAGTATGTTGTTCGTTTTATATAGGATCTCCCTGAAAATCAACGCCAGTGAGTAGAGCTTTCCTGTTTAATTATTATTATTATTATTATTATTATTATTATTATTATTATTATTATTATTATTATTATTATATGGGTCGTAGATCGAGTCTGTTCCTTTAAACACGAAGACGCACTATAAAAGGGAAATAAGCTCCGCCCCCTTCAGCTCGAGCGTCGGAATTCAACTAAATCATTTGCGCATATAAGCGGCTGAAGAAAGTGGTGCAGCTTCTGGAGCGAAGGACAAACGGAAAAGGAAAGCAACTCTGAGAGAGGATTTCAGTTCGGTGTGACAATTGAGTTGCTGTGAACGCAACTACATACAAATTATTTTCACGAATTTCTCGCCAAAAATTAAACTGTTATATTACCGAACTGGAGACACTCCCGTTTTATTGCTTATCAATTTGTAAAGGTGCAATATTTATGTTTTTGTCATTTGTGAATTAGTGCAATTTGACTGCGGGCAAAAGAGTACTCGTACAAAATACAAATGATACAGTTTGTTTTGGGCAGTGGATATTCAGTAACAATGTGTATTTCGATACAGTAATGAAAAATGCGGCCTGTGTCAAGTGGCAGCTGAAAGATAATAAAATATGACGAGTTTGACTTTGAGACTCGCGCTTGAATCAACTTGACCGCTCCTATCAGCAAGGTACGTACGCAGTTATAGTGCGTCTTCGTGTTTAAGAAGAAACAGGTGCTTCCTCCAAGTCCCTTAAAGAGAGGGAGAGTGGGTTCAAAGTTTTAACCCCCCATCAATACCCTATTAGCTCTATTATCTTTTCTTCAGTTGGCGTTGCTTAGGAACACAGGAGTGGGAGGGGGCTGGGGGTCCGGTTGGCCTTCTCTGCGCATCAGAGAACCAACTATTGTAATGCAAGGAATTACGACTCACAACCACAAACATGAATAGTCCATTCAACAACGACAACAATACAATATCTTTATTACAGTATTCCCATTTACCTAAACTAAAACAAAGGAAGTTTACAATTCATACTTGAACGATAAAAAATGTTAAAGGTAATGTACAAAAACCGTTGCAAGACAAATATAATATATATAATTAATGTCGAATTGCAGTGTATCATTTCTAAATTTCATTGTTTTAGTATGCATATGAGTAGCTAGCACTTAACCTACTAATGTTTAACATTACTAAAGTTTGCAAACATTTTGCAACATTCATCTATATTTTCAAAAAGCGATCTTCTCAGACTATCATAACTTTCATGTATTTCATCTAACTCTTTAGCTATAACAACGAGTGCAAATTCTTAGATTTTCTACTGTTTTAGGTATTGTAAAGCTCGCAGTTTCTTTTCTTAAGTTGTGATTACCAATTGGAAATTTATATGCAATTCTGCTATGAACAGTACCTTTTAATTAATTTTACATACAATACGAGATACACGCAACCCGCAAGTGGCGGGTTTGTGCACGTGAAAATGAGTCGGTCATATGGATATGGACAAAGTAAATAAAGTGAATAGATTAAAAGAAAATATACATTGTTGAATGTAGGATGTTAACGTGATAGTGTAAAGTGATGATAGAAGAGGGAAGAAAGGAAGAAAGGTAAAGAGTCTATTTTGATAAGTAGTAATAAATGTGCCTTGAAAAATAATTTGTAAGTTAAAATAAATCAAGCTTGGAGACCTTAACATCATATCCTAATTTTTCTAAATTTTTAAACAATTGCAAATGTTTTTCTTAAATGATTTTTAGGCAGTTTCTCAGAGAGCCCATACTGACTACCCGAAGCGAGGCTAAAAACATCCAATTCTAAATTTAAACCCTAATCCACAAAGGGACAAGCCTATCACTGTGGATGAATTATCATAATCTTTAGTTCCTAAATTCAGCAACTTCGTTTTTGCTTAATCTAATTCTGTATATAAAGAGAATTGAAAGAGCTAAAACTGTCACACAAAGCTGGATACCGAAACAAGAGACATCTTTCAATATTCAGTATTAGAACTTACTACTCTTCATTACCTCTGTATTTCAGAAGGACCATGCTAAAGTTAGTCGCTGTAGCTGCTAGTTTGGTTGTCATGATTGCAATGGGAGTTGAATGTTCTGTGTTACCGTAAGTTAAATGAGGTGATCTCTTTGCAGAATAATGGAGTATACTACTGTTGTACTACTACTATACTGCTAATATAATACTACCACCATACTATTACTTTACAGCTACTATATTGCTTTTGTATTGCTACGACTATACTACTGCTATACTGCTACTGTACTAGTTATTACCATACTGCTAATATACTAATATTGAAATGCTACTATACTGGTACTATACTACTGTTGCTATACTACTACTATACTACTGCTGCTATACTAATACTATACTACTGCCGCTATGCTCCTACTATACTACTGCTGCTATGCTACTATACTACTGCTGCTATACTGCTACTATACTACTGCTGCTATACTACTACTATACTACTGCTGATATACTGGTACTATACTACTGCTGCTATGCTGCTATACTACTGCTGCTATACTGCTACTGTACTAGTTATACTTGCTATACTGCTATTATACTACTATTATAATGCTACTATACTGGTACTATACTACTGTTGCTATACTACTACTACTATACTACTGCTGCTACTATACTACTGCTGCCATACTGCTACTATACTACTGCTGCTATACTAATACTATACTACTGCTGCTATGCTGCTACTATACTACTGCTGCTATACTACTACTATACTACTGCTGATATACCATTACTATACTACTGCTGATATACTACTATACTACTGCTGCTATGCTACTATACTACTGCTGCTATACTGCTACTATACTACTGCTGCTATACTACTACT
>JANSTR010087773.1:0-12399 GCA_025434805.1 Antipathozoanthus remengesaui | reverse complement strand
TTTTGTATTAAAAGCATTTCATATAATAAACATTCAAATTTGGTCTTGCACTTTCTTAAGACTGTGATATTGTTAGTGAAGTCCTTAGGGACAAATCCATGTTTTGCCATGTAATTTTTAAAAATTTGGGGTAAAATGGCGTTACATCCCCAGCCAACCAACACCTTCAACGGTGTAATATCAGTTGAAATGGTGTCTGCCAACACTTGAGACAAATGCTTCAATTGTATAAGCTGTCAAATTATGCTGAAAAGTACTAAACCGTAAAAGAGTATTGTGAACGGTTCTGATAAAGAAACTGACTGGACAACTATTTTAGTGTAAGAAAAAGGATAGATCCGGCTAAAACATGTCCAGATTCAGCCGTACAAAACTGAACAATTACCGTTTCTAGAATTAGTCACTCGTTGATTGTTGTTTTCCTAAAGTGCACTCTTTTCTTATACAACAACGTCTATTTAATGAGGCTGATATTTTCTTTATTTTATGATCAGCCCATTCTCGGCGTCAACATTCTTACAAAAACAGTTCAGTTTAACGTGGAGTGTATTTTCGATTTTTCAAAAGGTCTCAAAACATGAGCAGTTTCATATGGTAACCGGTTAATAGGTCTAGATTGTGTTTTAATCGAATCAGTCTCGCACAAGCTTCGTTCCATACAATAGCAACTGCAGACATTTACTCGAGCATGGACGAACCAAGTATATAGCTTTTTAGGCTTTATCGCAGAGTAGACAAAACTGTTTGTTTAGTGGTCGCTGAATATACACAGCGGAACTGCTACCAAAGAAAACTTGTTGCAGCATGAAGCTTCTCGTCGTGTCAGTTTGCGGTTTTAATGTGCAATATACTCAAAATACAGAAGACATTATATAGATTAGCGAAGTTGGCCCAAGTACACTCAGTAACAACAACGAGGTCGCGAAAAATACGAATTTAAAAAGATCCACAAATTCATCTTTCGTCGCTATACCCGAGTTCAAACAAGAAACTGCCGTTTAAAAGCACGTTTGTGGCTGATTTGCATAAAAATGGAAAGCAAATATTCTTCCTCATTGCTGCGTGACATCCTCGAGCCCCATAAATATGTAACTTATCGCTGGAATTCTTCAGTTGTGTACAACTACCAGTACCACATTCTACTAATTCCGTCTTATTTTTAAAAAAAAATATTTCAAAATGTTTCGTAATTCGTGAAAGGATTTAAAGCAGGCATGGCTAAAAAACAGCGGAATTGGTTCGTGACTAGTTGTTTTTTTAATGAAACAAATATCGACTTATTACCTGGAATGGTGGCAGTCCTGATTCCAGTTCTCCCGTCATACTGAAGATGTCGGTATGACCGTGTGCATAAAATACAACTGCTACAATCGTCGATAGCATAATCACAATCGCATTACGAGCGATGGAAACAAGCCATACAATCTTTCTTGAAACTTGCTGCCATTTTGTTGAGTGGTCAGGGATGTTTCTGGTCCATCCCATGCGACCAAGCTTCCGGAAAGTAAAAAGCACGACAATGCATATTAAACCCAGAATCAAATCCCACTTTCGCGTCTCTCCAATGTGTTTAAAAGTATAATATAATCTCTTTGCGAATGGCCGGGGGATGTTTCTTAGGCCAAGTATATCCTTCACTTGACCAAATCCAATAGTAATAGCGGCGGACGATGTAAAACCAGTGATAATTGGAATGGAAATAAAATTCACCAGAAAACCAAGTCTAAAAATTCCCATAACGAGCTGAATTATACCAGAAAAAAGTGTAATTGCAACGGCATATGAAGGAAATCCCGGTTTGCCATATGCCGAGATCATCAGGGACATAATCGCTGTGGGTCCGAGTGTAATGTCTTTGCTGGTTCCAAAAATTGTGTACATAAAACAACCCATAAATGATGAATATAAACCGAAAATTGGATCCAAGCCGGCCACTACAGCATAAGCCAAGCCTTGCGGAATAACCATAAGGCCGACTGTCAAACCAGCGATTATGTCACATTGCAAACTACGAAAATTGTACGTCGGAAGCCAAGATACGATTGGAAATCTTGTCTTGATGAAAGTGTGCACGGAGTTTGTGTCGCACCGGCCCCCACAGTGTTCTTGGCATTTCTCGCGAAGGACAGTCGCTCGGCTCATATTGACAATAGACACTGAGAGACTGCCTCAAGTCACGACTGGGCAGTCTACTGATAAACTGTCGAACGCAGGGAGACATTGATTTGGGTGGAACCAAACTTTGACTTAAGTATGAATCATCGTGGCTTGATTCACGCGACTCGCTGACAAGACTACAACACGGACAGGTTGTTTATAGCAGGTTTACTAGCGGCCAACCAATCGCGTTGTCCCGAATAATAAATCATCAATATTCAATGCTTTGATCTCGTATTTGCATAAACAAATCAAAAACACACAGCACTGTCTTTCACTCATTCACTATCGGAAACCATGGAAATTCAAAAAGTTCAAAATGGTACTTACAAAAACATTAAATAGTTTGCTAACAGCAAATTTCTCGGACTTACTTTGTAGCTGCATAGTAACATAACTGATAAGGTGATATAAACAATTACTGAAACGCTCCGCTCCTACTTAACCTTCTATTCAAGAGATGTTCTAACACATTTATAACTCATTTATATATTTATACTACATAGCAATCAGCAGTAATTTTATAACACAGCTAAACTAATGTACACATCATTCGTTGTCTTCTGTTTTTAAAATATTTCGAAATATAATTATTTAATATTCAGAACGCCATATGTTTGTGGGATTTCAGTCTCCCGAGTGACGTGATTTCAACCCACTCACAAGCATTCATTGTTACAAACGAACTGCGAAACACATTGAATCAGAATGCAAACAAGAACCGCTCCCAAGCTTCATCTGAGCAGTTAAATCAAACAAACAGTCATGTCATTTGCCCAAAATTCAGCTCTTCGAACAGTTGAAGAAAGACAACAGTTTTAAGAAAATTTTACAACGGTTTTTAATTCTCTGAACTTTATCTTGCTGTCAGCATTTTCCATGTATATAGGGATTACTATTGCGTTACCATAATACATGCAAGGCTATATGTATATCTCGACCAGCTGGTCAATACGACTCCACATCTTTCCTGGCAATTATTTACTCCAATAATATTCCACTTCACCTATCACCTTGTCATGTGTTAAATGAAACTAACAGTTTAGTCAATATTTTTCGAATATATCAAGGAAAAAAACTGCAACGAAATTGCTGCAATATCTAGTTTAAATATATCCACCGCCGACCAAGAAATAACGATTATATCTCTTGTTGATAGAAGATACCACGTCTTTTGAGAGTTTTAGCTATTGTTTGGAATCACTTTCACAAATTAATTTGTTGCTTTCTAGGAATGCGTAGGAATATGACATGAGAGCCTTTTGGTTTCGTAATTCTTTTTAATAAAAACTCTCTTGTTTCTGTTCGATGGGGACATACAACAAACTTGTTACCACGTG
Source organism: Antipathozoanthus remengesaui (assembly GCA_025434805.1). Taxonomy (NCBI): domain Eukaryota; kingdom Metazoa; phylum Cnidaria; class Anthozoa; order Zoantharia; family Parazoanthidae; genus Antipathozoanthus; species Antipathozoanthus remengesaui. The sequence continues at coordinate 8,902 of JANSTR010087773.1, read as the reverse complement.
GGAACATTAAAATCTAATAAAATTTCTCTGAAATTGCCCTCCGTTCTTTTTTATTATCATTACTGATTATTATTGTATTATTTGTGTTGCGAGTGTGCTGCGCATGCGTTAAGTTTAGTAAATTGGTTGCTAAATTCTAAAAAGAGATTATAAAAAGACCCATTCTACATTTTGTACTATTCGTTCCTTTTTTCCCGCTATATGATTTGGACCAATGCCACTAGACACACTAAACCTGTACGTACTACATAGAGGATGTTACACGGTGGCGTGAAGTTTATCTTCGAGTGGTGAAAATGTAATAATAATGTAAGTGTAATTTTCTTTTTATTATATAGACGCGAAACGCGTCAAAAAATGTGCGGGAAAACATCGGAAGCGACGTCATCGATATCCTCACTAGTGAAGATATGAAAAATATGCTACTCAAGTCCGTATGAAAAATATGAGTGGTGTATTTCCCAGTAAAACACCACTGTCTATATAATAAACCACATTACAATTTGTGTGGGCGAAGTTGTGTAATGTTTGAATAGCTTGTACACCTCCAAGATATGTGCTCCTGGAGGGGGTCCCTTCACGCCTCGAATGCAGTCAAGAAGATGCGCCAAGCTTCTATGCTCTTTTTCAGTCACTCGCTGCACAATGCAGCACTTAATTTTTTTCTTTTTTTGAAAATATAATGATATTTATTTGTTTTGAACTCCAACGGGAAGTGACTAGCATTGCACCACGCTTCCCGTTCGTGCTTACTCGCTTGGCTCACTTATTTGTAATTTATTATTTGTATATGTATTTAAATATGATGCCAATAAAGTTGTTAAAAACAAGCCTTTCATGTGGTGCAGGTGGCTTTATAAGAAGTAAATCAGTTGAGCTACTGGTGAACAAAGTGAAACGACACTATATAATTCCTAGTTTTCGTGCAGTTCTATCTATGTACATATATAATTTGTTTCTATAGTTTGTGGTGAAACAACCACCTCTAGATATAAAGCCAGTTTCCGGGGCGGATCCAGGATTTACTGAAGGGGGCTTCGGACAAATTTCCGGGCAGTGTGGACCATCCTAGGGGGGTCCGGGGGAATGTTCCCCCGTAAAAAATTTAAAATATAGGTCCTTGGAAAGGTGATTTTCGAACGTTTTTGGCCGGATAATTGTGAGCGTTAACTACTTTTAAAACACCTCAGTTTTACTATTTTTGAAGCACAGGCTATACTGTCTGTAGTTTGATATTACAATGAATGATCGATACGAATCTTGGAAGTAAAACTGAAACAATTACATATGCGTCTTGTATCTACATTAACAATCACTGTTGAGTGTCGTCGCTATTGACAATCGGATCAATTTTTCAGTGAACTAGAGCCAAGCAGCAGTCTCTCCGTCGTCATCGCTGTCCTCAGGTAGCTCGTCACTAGTTTTAATGTGCTGTTTTTCTCTTTTGCCGTTTTGGACATCCCTCTAATGGACTTGAAACTGAATAAGTGTTTCCACTATTCGTATAGAGATTCCGTCGTTTCAGATTTACCGCTATATATCCTATACATATATTTTAAGATTTCCAATCGCATTTTCCAATCGAAATTCTCGTAAACGATAACACGCCAAACACCTCAAGCTCATTCATAAAGCGCGCAGCATGCCGACTAGCCCTACTAAGTACTGTAGGCGCTTTTAGAACCTGTCAAAACTGTGGCGCCTCGGATGGGACTGAAATCATTTAACAGACGTATCGCAACAGTTTTTTATTCGGAAAGAATTTCAGAAATGTCATTAATTTTACTTCACCTACAGACGAAGCAGGAATCAGTTTTAAACAAGGAATATACTGGCCTATATTATCTTGTTTTATGTTTAACATGTCCTTTTTAAAAGAAATGTATGCTCAAGAAAATCTGTTTTTACTTCGCTTTAGGGGGTTCGACCGAACCACGCGAACCACCCCTATTTGAGACAAAGTCTAATGCACAGTTTATTCGTTAAACATCAACCAAAAGTAAGAACATCTCAAGGAACATGTTAATATACCGATAATGTGGCTTGTCACTATTGTCAGTCATTATTCATTAGCTATAATAGCTTTAATATGTGAAGCTACTTGCAAACGTGGCATTATTCACATTCAAATATTTAAGTGCTTTGAGTTTGATATGGAAGCCCTTTCAGCCAGGCCAGTTTATCAGAATGTAGCTTTCCCTTAGCTTATCCACACACAATAGATAGTTTGGTTGTGCGATTGATTTAACTTTAATTGATCATACACAGCAAACTCTCTACGATGGAAAGCAAATTTCTCTCAACTTGCTCAAAAAACGGTGTGGACAGTTTAGGAGAATTCAGTAACACATCATATGTCCTGTTTGTGGTCAAAAGGGTTAGCATAAACAGTTGTCTCTTAATACAAATTTCTAAATAACAAAAACAAAAAAAACTACTCAGCATCAGCAATCTTGAAGTAACGCACATTGGAAATCATCGAATGTGAACTGTTAACTACGCTGAAGTTAAACAACTTCTTTGAGGTAAACACTAGTGAAAATGGATGCAACGTCTTACAGTATTTTTGTTGGGGCTACTATACACGGATACCAAAACACGATATTATATGATACATATAAATTTCTACAAGGGAGAATATTTGATTCAAGATTAAAGAGCTTCAATCGAGAAGTAGGAAAGATTTTTCCAAAATAACTGGCCCATATAGTTTGCGGTGCGGTTTATACACAGGTATTTGCGGTAGTTGAAAATCAAAATGGTTCAGGAAAGGCACTGAAAAAATTACGTGAACCACAAAACAAATCTCAACATAAAAATTATTCTGTGTGGTCAATCACAGGTAGCCCACACATAATAACACTTTAATTAGGAATCTGTTTCACCAAATATTTAAACGCAAATCATGACTGCTTCAAAGATTGTCCAAAAGTAACTTCAATTAACATTTTTCGCTATTATGATTTAAAATGTCGATGTTTAATATTGATTAAAGTAGTCCAAGCTCCCTGTCATCTTTCTTAGCGCCCTGTCATTTTCCGTTTAGACTGCCCTGTCATTTTTTGAGCTATTAAGAATGTTATCTTTAAACTCTGGCAAGTAGGAAATTTAAAACAAACTTTGAAAGTAGAAGTTCATTTGAATACCCTTTTGTTTTCTCGACCAAGCTAGAACACTGCACCCTATTTGTAAGGGATATACTACTATTGAATTCCCTTCAGCATGTGGATTGTGCATAGCTTCAACATTCACAGTCGATATTGTGTTGGAAGAATGAAAACACAGACCTCCCAATAAATTCAACCTCAACAGACTCAGAGAAGCTCGGGTAATGTAAGTGTGGTTATTATTTTATGTTTACACCAAGTCAGAAAAAATATCTTGAATCTGGGTTACAAAATTTGCATTGTGAGAGCAGACAGTAATTCATGGCCATGGAATCTATACAGCTTTCAATTTCAGTGTCAAATCTTGCGTGAACCAATGCCAACCACAAATTGACATCCACCGATCACAACTCATCCCAGGAAATAAAATTCTGGCGCTTCTGACATGTATTTTTCATTTGGCGACTTTGTGATTGATCGCAGTGATAAAATATATTTGTTGTAGGCTAATTAAAGTTGCACTTTCATATGTGATTCTTGTCAGTGTCATGCGTAGTTGTTTGATTGTTTTGACACTTCCACATTATTCAGTATTAAATGTGTACCTGGGTGTATAGTTTATTTTCAAACCAACAAACATATATTATTCAGGAAATATTCAACAAAACAGAAATTCAGAAACATGATTACGGAGAATGAAAATTAAAATTAAAAGGTTTGTTTTGCAGCTCATTGATGTTAGTGACTGTGAGAATAATAATTAAAAATAAATAAATAAATTTCAGTGTTTAGACAGGTGTGTCCAGTTCAGCATTGGCTGTTTTAAATGGAGGCCTGTATAAACTGCTCAGATGTTGGCGTAATTGATGATTTTGATTGAGGGAGGAAAATGGAGTATCCGGAGAAAACCCCTGACGTCGGAGAGGGACCGCAAACCCAGCTCACTTACTTCCCAGGCCAGGAATCGAACCCGGGTTACATTGGTGAGAGGCGAGTGTTATTACCACTGCACCACCCTGACGCCCCAATATATAATTATGTTAAATACAGTGCTTACAATTTAGGTTTCTCAAGGTAATTGTGTTTTCTAGGTCTGAGGTCTGTGTTTTCTATGCTATAGTCTAGACACCCCAACTTCGGCATCACTTTCTAAAGTCAAATGCACTTTACTTATCTCTGATTACTTCTAGTATTAATTTTATTTAGATGTTTGGATTTTTACAGTTGGTGAGATATGCCAAATTTTACTGACTTAATAAAATGTAGATGTCGATAGATCAGGCTATGGGGGATATGCTACTAGATGAGCCAGGGAATACTAACCATCGTACATATGGTAATATGCTAGCAGGGAGGGTCTGGAACCATATAAGGGGATATGCTACCAGAGAGGGTGTGGGGTTACCAAACCTCCCATGCCCAATATGGGGAGTCTGGGATTAGTATTATGGCACGCCAAACATGTCAAAAGTGACATGAGTTTTACACCACCCACTGTGAAATAAAGATCACTGTGCCAGAAAGAAAGGGCACATGTTGAGAATCAAAACTTGCCTGTTCAGAAATCAAGATCAGATGTTGAGAAAAACAATCTACCAGATGAGGAAAAAATCTACCGGTTGAGAAAAAACAATCTACGGGCTGAGAAAACTACTGTTTGAGATTGTAACCTGGCCTCAAGAAGTTATTGACCACTGGTTGAAGATATTGATTGAATTTTTCTTGCTAGTTTAGAACAGGGTAATGTTTGTGAAGGTCCAGCTACCCAAATTCTGGTAACTACCTCCTCTGGATCAAGCCACATATTAAATAATTGGTATTAAAGTTACCTTAAATGGCGGCAGGCCTTCCTTGACAGATCCTGTCAGCTTGAATGTTTCAGAATGCCCCTGACTTTCGGCTGCTATGGCCACTGCTGTTGCAACCATGATTGTCAGTGCATTTCGTGCAGTAGTCACACACCATATAATCTTCCTGCCAACCTTCTGGCTCATCGTCAAATGTTCGACTTCCCAGGGATCTGCCCACTGAAACTGGTTAAGTTTCTTTAGGCCCAGAAGTAAAGCAATACAACATAAGCCAAGAATGAGGTCCCATTTATTTGTGTCCCCAATATTCTCAAAAGTGGCTTTAACACATGGAATGAAGTCTCTGGGAATATTGTCAAGACCAAGAATATTTTTCACTTGACCAAATCCAATAGAGATAGCTGCTGCCGAAGTGAAACCACTTATCACAGGAATGGAAATAAACCTGACAAGAAATCCAAGCCGTAGCAAGCCCATGGTAAGTTGTATGAGTCCACAGAATAGGCTAAGCATAATGGCATATGGTACTGCAATGCTTTCACTGCTGGTGTTAAAATGGTTGTATAGTGCATCATCTACAAAAAAGGACATTATCGCCGTGGGCCCAATGGTTATATCCTTGCTTGTACCAAAAAAGCAGTAGACAAAACAACCCATGAACGAGGAATATAGTCCATACTCTACTGGCAGATCTGCGATCCATGCATATGCCAGCGCTTGCGGTATTACCATCAGACCCACAGTAACGCCAGCGATTATGTCACACTGTAGCCTCGCCAGGTTGTAGTTTGGGAGCCAAGCGGTGATGGGGAGAAGTGAATGGATCATTCCAACGATTTTCTCACTCTTGCCAGGTCTCATGTTCATGACTCACTCGTTTGATTATTGAACAAAAAAATAATTAGATTTGTTAAGCTTTTTTAAAACAGCTTCACTTCTATCTGGAGATGAATACACAAGGTGTCACTCCGACGAGACAACGAAGGAACCAAACCTGGAAAGGTAAACGAGGATCGAAGATTTCGCGATCGCAGTTCGACATCTCAGTCTAATGGATGAAGCAAGAAGTTCAAATTGTTCATCTTCACTACCTCATTGCCTAATCGCCCATATTGACTGCTGTCAGACATTTGACGAGCACATGACTTTCGAATTGCAGGTTGGTGTCCCATTTCCGCACTGCGATTGCTTTTCTTCGCCAATAGCTGATACCGCTGACCAAAGCTGTGGATGAATACGATAGCAAACGATGGTAAACAAGACTTAAATCTCCGTCAGTAAAGGCGTTCAGAAGAGAAAAACTTCCCTTGTACAAGATCTTTTCCTCACGGGGCTTTTTGAGGAAAAAGAACTTTCCCGATAGAGGCGTATCCACAATTGCGACTTGTGCGAGGTGGTCACAGACCTCTCAACCTTGAACTTGAAGCACTGAAATTCTGGAGTTGGAAGCAAAAAAATCTGGAGATTTCAGTAAAAATCTGGAGATTGACTATTTAATATCTATATCTTTGGGAGCTACGCAAAAAAGGTGGCCCTTTTTCGGTGTAGAACATGACAAAAATACCATAAGAGTTTTTTTTAAATACAACATTTTATATTCAAATCAGTAGACTGAAAATTCTTGGGGCTCAGTCCCCTGGCTGACTTGGTTTTATTTGTTTTTTGTGCCTGAATTTGTTTTAGAGAATGGCTTGATTCTTGAACAACGATTAAAGAGAAAAACGGTTGGTTTTCTTTGAAAAACGTGGGGTTTTCCAAAAATCGTTAGATTTTCCTGGTGTACCGTGAGATGTAGCTGAAAACAGTGATGAGTCTCATGGCAAAACCGCGAGACTCGAGATGTCTGTGGTCACTCAAGAGTGTCCCACACGTTGCTTTAGATTATCCACGATTACTTCTACTAACCATTTGCGTATAAAACAGTAAAATCGATTTTATCAATATATAGATATATATATATATACCCTCGACCAGGCCGGGGATTGATATAGTAAGATCTCTGCCTCACAACCCACAGGTCCCAGGTTCAATCCCCTGCCTGGTTGGGTACGTTGGGAAGTAGAGACGGCTTACGAAATGCGCCAACCCCAAGTCCCAACGCTCGGACATTTAGTTTAAATAGGTGATGAGTCCGATTGAAGCATTCGGGTGAGCAGGCCCGTAGCCCGGTTTCTAAATGGGGGTGGGGGGTTCGTTTTAATTCAGGCGGAGCAATTTTTTAGTAGAGGAAATTTGCGAGCACCAAAGGCGCGAGTTTCTAGGGGGATCCGGGGGCATGACCCCCCCGGAAAATGTTTGAATTGAAAAATTGGCTGTCTGAGACGCCGTTTCATCGCTCTTTCTAAGTAGCAGCAGCAGTAGCAGTAGCAGTACAGTTTGTTTCACAATAACAACAGTTGAACTAAATATTCAGTATCGGCTGAGGTCGCATATGGTTGAACTGAGTCTGATGTCAGCAAAGTGCCAATTTAAAGAACACATTGAAAGTTTCTTGACTGCCTTAATTAACGCAATAGGTTTTCCAGTTCTAGCCTACGAGGGTGCACGCGAGCGTAACAGTCCACCACACTGTCAAGGTCAACGTCTGTGTCATAGTGGACTGATGGAAAAGTGCGACTGGGTTGGTTAGGCGGGGTTTCCCCATTGATACTCTCATGTAGTTGTTCAGCCTCCGCAGTGCACTTGCACTTCTCACATTCACAAGAGGTGACCGGTATTGTGCATGCTATCTTCAGGAGAACCCTAACGTTCGGAAACATGGTAGCATTGCATTTCTTGAGTGCTTCTGCACAATCAAAATGCGTATGTCGCGTTTTGTGACTATTGTTCCTGACGCAAGAATAAATATATTTTGAAACTATTTCAATTTGAATACTGCGGTATGTTTTTGCCCTGTGTTTAAGTAAAACATGCACACCAGCTAGATTTCTAAACTGTCCTCGCTAACATCACTCCAAAGTGACAACCACTTGCTCCACAAATTGGCTGTTGGTCTTTCCTAGGCAGACCTCGGCACAGAGTGGGGGGAGAGGGGGGATTTCGTCAGAACCCCCGAACCCCCCCAGCCTACGAGCCTGTAAAGTTGATTTGTTTTCTTGTTCTGCAATAAAATTGTCAGACAAACCGACGTCTGCAAATCTTTCCCACATGCTGAATCGAAAAAGGTGGCTTCCCAGTTTTCGCGCCAAGAATGACGTAGTTTTTAAACTGGCGAGAAAACATCGATTATGCAATCAGACGCCGTGAACGGTCACTGTCAAACTATAAATAAATTTCAGTACTTATATATTAAAGAACGTCACTTTAAGTGCGGGATAGCCGCTCAAGAGCAACTATATTTAACACTTTTTAAAAAAGCAGTTTTAAAAACTTTGACTTTGATAGCCACATTGCAGGGTCAATTGTCAAGCCTCGGTCTCTCGCGTCTCGGCAAGTCTCGAATTTTACTATTCGCCACCCCGGCCTAATATTGATCTTTCACATGACGCCTGTTCATGCGTTTAACGCTAATACAACGATAAGCTTATCAGCTCGGCGATTTCTCTCGAGGTACGTAGATTGAAGGTAGATAGCCGTAACTACATCAATTAAATTAAGTTCTGATTTAATTGTTCTCTTATAAACAAGTTCATGTCTGAGGAAATAAGCTTACTACCATCAGCACAGACTGATCATATTTTGCCAACCGAGGAATATAGTCGAAATCGCTTGATGTTAATTACTTTAGAACAATACAGTTAGCTAGTTCTAAGTTACTATAAATTATCTCAGTTATGGTTCTTGGGCCCATTTTTGATAGCAGCAGCGAAACACCGTACACTCGTCTAAAATATAAAGCATGTTGGAATAAACTTTGAAATGTGGAAACTGAAGTCAAATTTTAAATAAGCAATATTGAAGCACAAAGCATTTCTAAAACCTGAAAACATATTATGATTGAGTTTCGCACAAGATATTTCCTTGCAAAATTGAAACAACTGTCAGTGA
>JANSTR010087772.1:0-20545 GCA_025434805.1 Antipathozoanthus remengesaui | reverse complement strand
ATGGTTGGAAAAGTGTTCTATTGATAATTTCAACCAAATCAACCAAAACCGGTTTAGGTTGAAATGGTTGATCCCAATAGAACACGCTGTAAGAGAAAGGCTGCTCTTACAATTCTTGAGAAGATTCTGCTAGCACACAGTTGTGCCTATCCCCTTTCAGAATAATTTGCTCTTTGCCCAATATTGAAGAAGTCAGGTTTGTGTGGTGATCATCACACTCGCCTCCCAACTGTGTCACAGTTCGAATCTCAGTTGCGGCCGTACATGGGTTGATATTTATTAACTCTATCTGACTTGTACCCGTGGACAGGGGCATTAAACAGTTGGTCTTGTCCCTCGATAGGATTCCACGCACTTGTTGATATGAATTAGGCTAATGCCAGTGTTGTGGACTGTCACCTCTTCCTCCATGGCCGATACATACTGTAATTGCATGGGGAAACCTGTAACAGTGTGCCTCTAATTCCTGTGGGGAAAAAAGATAAAAATAGAACAAAAAAATATATATCCTTAGCCACGCCCATTCTTTAATTTAGGCGGCTTTTTTACTTATAGAACATTCTTCTTCCCAGTCATTTACTCTGGTAAAGACACGCGAACAACCACTTTGCATTTTCATCGTCGGTATGGCAACATTCAAAACACCACAAAAATATCAAAATGTTGGTCCTGACGGAAAAGTAATTTCAAGTATGGGACGCCATATCATTCAAAAGTGGTACGAATTCAGGATTGATGATCAAGAAAGCGATCGCTGTGATTGGGTTTATCGATTGATGATTAAGAATGTCGATCGATATTATCCAAAAGAAGATTGAATATTAGAAACACGATCGCTATGATCGAAATGGAAATGAAGATTGGTAAGAATGAAAAGAAATTCCATTTATTGATGATCCAAAATGTCAACCGCGAAACTGATTGAAATTATCGATTGTACATTAACCACTGCATGATGAATTGAAGGGGACTGGTACTAACTAATGAGTAATGGGGTAGTTCACGAAGTAGAGGGCAGACGTAGATCAAGATGGCAGCTATAGAAAGTCGAGATACTGAAGATATGGAAGAGTTTGAGTTGAACAGAGTTGCCACTGCATTTTACAAGGACATCTTCCGTTTCTTGGAAGATTTATGTTTACTTAATTCAAACAGCGAGTCTGATTTATTTGCTCTACAATAACTACAATACATTTTTACCCAAGGACCAATGCTTCTTTTGATCGAACTGTTTGTAGAACATTGAAACTTCCATGGAAAACGTACGTATTGCAGGATATCAGTCCTCCATGGCACTGTGGAATACTGGTATTATACGCAGCATACATGATGCAATACTTTGTGAATAAGAATCTCATTGCATTGACTTTGAATCAAGTGTCTCAGATATTGATGATGATTGCAGTGTTGTTTTTCCTGATAATAAAATCCAGCTGTCCCAACAAGAAATGACCCGTTTAAGAAGATGTCCAGTTCCTTTATACTCTGGCGTTGAACTTTACATCAAAGTTTGTGATGTAATCAAGACAATAAGAAATGGCCTTTAAAAACATTTCCCTCACTATTAAACAGATACAATTTTTAAAATCTGTCTATAGTAGAAACTTGTTTTTGTAAATAAAATGTAATTTGTTACGAAAGCCGAGAAGGGACTTTCGAGATGTCAAAACTTATGAGAAGTCAAAATTTCAGACTGGAGATAAATTCCGAAGGTGTTAAAACTGCTGAGAAGATAAAATTTCCTTTATGTTAAAATTTTCAAGAAGATTAAATTTCCGAAATGTTAACATTTTACAGAGCTTAATTTTGAATTCAAAATACAAACTAACAAAGTAGTCTGCAAAACCGCCCAAAATAGTGCTACAAAATTTATCACAAACTTTGCCAATTGGCTGCATTTTTTTGGAGCAGTCTGATGTTTGCGAAGCTTCGTTGCCCAGTATTGTGGATAGTTCGGATGCTTTCTGCTGAAATTCTTCGAGAATTTTTTGCCTTTGTCTGACGAATTCCCTACATACGCCGTCTTTTCTCCACAAAATGGCGCCGAGAACTACTAACGACACTAACTACTTCGTGTTTGCTGTACGAAACTACCCAATTCACGACATGCAGTGGTCAATGAACAATCGATAATTTCAATCAGTTTTGGATCATCAATAAATGGAATTTCTTTTCATTCTTACCAATCTTCATTTCTAATCACCGATCTTTTTTTCGATCATAGCGATCGTGTTTCTACTATTCAATCTTCTTTTGGATAATATCGATCGACATTCTCAATCCTCAATCAATAAACTCGATCATAGCGATCGTTTTCTCGACCATATCGATCGAACTCTCAATCAATAATCGACAAACTCGATCATAGCGATCGTTTTCTCAACCATATCGATCGAATTCTCAATCAATAATCGACAAACTCGATCATAGCGATCGTTTTCTCAACCATGTCGATCAATATTCTCAATCATCAATCAATAAACTCGATCATAGCGATCGTTTTTTTGATCATCAATCTTGAATTCGTACCACTTTTGAATGATATGGCGTCCCATAATCCTCTTTCTTTTGAAAGTGTACATTGAAAAACAAATTGAATAACGAATTCAAATGTCCAACTCCAGCAGGACCAGTTTGACCAAAACCCAGCCCAAATACAAGAATCAAATGTTGTTAATGATACAAATGCCAATGACAAGGACGGTAAACCAAAGGTAGATGGTAAACCCCGGATGTCCAGGGAAATGTCCTTGAATAAAAGTGAAACCAGAGGTGAGAAATTCTTTCTTATGTATACAGGTTTTATGCGCTTCCTGAAACCACTCGGAGAAATTCTGGGCTCGCTCTGCTTCCAATTACAAAGATAAATAATTTTCTAGCCGAGTTATCGCTTTGAACCATTGCAGTTTCAGAGATTTCGAGAATTATTTTGTTTTATCTTGCAAATTGTTTTGTTTAATCTTGAAAGGTGGATACTTTTCTACAGATAGTGAAAATAGTCTTGAATTCTAAATTTGCCTATGAGTAGAAAAACTTTGTAAATTGTCCGTTTTCTTGGTTTAAACCCATAGACGATTCGACTGTGATTAATTTAATGGCAGCATACCTTACCCATATAGTACAGTATCCATATGCGATAAAGATACGTAATTTGGTGATTACGAGTGATATCCATTGGGGTATAATAAGGATTCATTCACGCATATATGTAAACGTTCATACAAGTTACAGAGACGATTCTCTATAACGATGGACAAAATTACGTTTATGTATTACTCACCAGCACCACGTGAGCTATATTCCCTACTGAGTATAAATAAAGTATTATTATTATTTACAAAACAGTTACCTTGTATTAGAACATCTTTTTGGTATTTTTTTGGGCAGTGGGTATATTTTTAAAGCGAATTTTATGTTCAGTCTAATTTCGCTGGTTTTTTATTATTTAGTGTATTGCAACACCTGCATCATAGGGTTTGTGGGGTATACTACTACTGTGTTGACGACATACATGGTCCTGACAAAGAGGGAAAATTTACTAATACTGTGCTAACTACCGATACGACATCTCTGACCTGAGTTTACTACTTCTGTGTTGATCAGTGACATAACAGTAGTGGACCTGGCTGGTAGAAGGAAGGGTTTACTACTGCTTTGTTGACTAACGAACTAACGATGCGACATTAGTGGCCCTGACATATAAAAGAAAGTTTTTAATACTGCTGTGTTTACTAACGATACGAAATTTGTGACCCTGACATGCAGATGGAAGGGTTTACCACTGCTTTGTTAACTAACGACACGACATTAATGGCCCTGGCATACAGAAGGAAGGGTTTACTACTGATGTGTTGACTAACGATACGACATTAATAGCCCTGGCATACAGAAGGAAGGGTTTGCTACTGCTGTGTTGACTAACGATACGACATTAATGGACCTGGCATACAGAAGGAAGGGTTTACTACTGCTGTGTTGAATAACGATACGATATTAATGGCCCTGGCATACAGAAGGGTTTACTATTGCTTTGTTAACTAACGACACAACATTAAAGGTCCTTGCATACAGAAGGAAGGGTTTACTACTGCTGTGTTGAATAACAACACGACATTAATGACCCTGGCATACAGAAGGAAGGGTTTATTACTGCTGTGTTGACTAACGATACGACCTTAATGGCCCTGGCATACAGAAGGAAGGGTTTATTACTGCTGTGTTGACTAACGACACGACAATAATGAACCTGGCATACAGAAGGAAGGGTTTACTACTGCTGTGTTGACTAACGACACGACAATAATGAATCTGGCATACAGAAGGAAGGGTTTACTACTGCTGTGTTGACTAACGATTAGATATTAATGACCCTGGCATACAGAAGGAAGGGTTCACTACTGCTGTGTTGAATAACGATACGACCTTAATGACCCTGGCATACAGAAGGAAGGGTTTACTACTGCTGTGTTGACTAACGATACGACATTGACTAACGATATGACACTAGTGGCCGCGACAAGAATATATAAGTGGTTTACTACTAATGTGTTGAGCAACGATACAACATTGACCCTGACATATAGAAGGAAATTGTATACTACTGCTCTGTTGACTAACTGTCAAATGTATAAGGGTTTACTACTTATGTGTTCACTAACGATATGACATTAGTGGCCCTGACATATAGATGGAAGGGTATACTTCTGCTGATTTGAAAAACGATACGACATTAGTGACCCTGACCATCATTTTGCAACATAATTTCTTTACAAGTGCCATAGGATGACATTTAGTTGAAATACCATGTCATGGAATTTTCATGATAAGGTGAATGCGTCATAGAATTGGCTGGAGTAATATGCTTTTGAAGAGCTATTATTATGCATTGTTGTGGAATATCCGGTGGAAGAGAACACTCATGTAGTGTCCTACTGATTGTCTTGTGTTAGCTAACCGAAAGCACAGCTTTTTCAATTTTATTTCGTCTTAAAAGAAAGCTTGTACAATCGCCACTAACCGAAAAAACTGCTAATTTAATAAACATGTAGAATAAGAGTTTCAGGTTTTAAATAAGGCTGTTCCTTCTAGATCTGAACAATCGAGTTCTTCTGATGGATATGTAAGCCGACAGTCCTATACGTGAAGATGTGTCTCGTTTTCATGTATGTATTTTAGGAAAACACTCTAATAACTAAAAGTGACACTCCATTGACCTCTACTGAAAATAAATTAACAAACAGGAACCGCCAGCCTAACTGCTAACTGCTGTTTTTCCTGCTGTTTAAGATTATAAATCATCATAGGACCCAGCTAACATGAAATGCGTGAAGTCGGATAAATTTAAACGTTTTTATACTGTGTAATCTGAAACCATCTTTTACCTAAGAAAAGCAATGCGCTGCCGCTGCTAAAGCGGTTCATCTATAGACCGAATTATTTTTTCTTCAGATTCCTTGACTGCAGCAGACGTAATAAACCAGCAAAGGCGAGGGTCTGCCTTTGGCTTCCGTGATAGTATCTCGCTTCCCCCAGGTTCCATAAAAATACCCCTTCAACACCAGAGCTCAAGTCCGTATCCAATCACGGCTAGCCGCTCACTGTCTCTCCAAGCCACACTTGACCAAGCAGAGCCTGTGCCAGTCACTTGCAGGAGGACCTATAGTGCAAAGAAACGCGAAGGCAAGAAGGCCGGTTCGTTAAGATATGTTAGGGGAACAGGTGAGACCCCGAGAGCCTCATATGGAAATTCTTTGACATCTCTGCAATATTATGCGAAGACGTCTTGTTCCACCAACGTAGGAAGAATGTAGAATGCATCACACAATCTTCTAGTGATCACAAAAAGCGGACATGTTTGTATTTTTGAGCATGCCTTCTACCGTATAATTTTCATAAGAATTTAACATCATGGTTGCAATCAAATCTCGTCGAACCATACCAACTTCCATTCAAGCAGTATATAATGTGAAATCTTGCCTTTCACGTCGTGCGGTAGTGCGTTGTCATCTTTCTGTTGTGAATCATGCATGAGAGATCATCACATTATCTGTATCATCAAACGTATTCTTTCACGTGCAACGTTAGAACTTCGCTGATGAGTCTGCAGTCACCAATTCCGCTATTTGTTCAAATATGGTATTCACAAGACATTAAACAACTTTTCAATATCCATACAATGCATTTGTCGTATTTTGTATTTCCCATTACGATGTGAAGTTAAATTCCAGTTAGTGCATGCCCAAAGAAATATACACACACCAGAAATATGACAACTTAAACGAACATGCAAAACTCAGTTATTCCAGTGTCTAAATATGAAAAGCTACAGAATCCTTTAAATCGTTCTACTACATTCGTCATTTCTGTTCATTTTAAAATACAAGGAGACATTGGGACGAGAAATGGCTGCACATCCGAGTGTTCCACTTGTTGTTTCCTTTTCATTTATTTATTTCCCTTTCCCTCCGTTCCCTAATTTTCTTCTTTCTCTTAATTTTCTTGCTTTGTCAGTTCTTTTCATTCCAAATACTTTGTCCACTCAACTTTTGCGTGTGCGTTTCAGACACTAAACTGTAATCGGAATAATCCTAAAAGTAACACACTAGCTATGATCCTACAAACAATAGTTTAAATATTTAACATTTTGAAAAAAAATAAGCAAAGGTGTAACATTTTCATTGATTAATAACGTGATTATTCATAATCATACTGCTCAGCAGTGAGAAGTAAAACAAACACACTGATTTAACTTGCAAACTATAAACATATCTTATTACTAAACTGCAGAATGCAGGCTTTGAAATCAACAGGGGTTCCATACGAGGCACGATGAAGGGTCTCATTTAAAATCCTGACTTCTAAACTCTTAACATTAAGATGTATTACAAGTGCCCAACTGCTTTTGTAAGTATTAAACTGTCAGGTTTGCAAAGCACAAAGGAATGAGTCTAGATTCCCACTGCAAACAGTTTGTTGTTGTGGAACAGAACAAAACAGATTTTGTTTGCAACTTTTATGTGACTCTTCATAGTGCGCTTTGTACTCAACTGAAAAAAATTGATTTGTTAGAAACGATTTTTCTTTGTGCTTTAAAAACTGGTATTAAAGTACGGGTTTTAATTTTCAACCTAAATTTCATGTCATAAACTCATATCAATTGCCATATGAAAAGGTAAACACATACATATACGGTTTGTTAATGGCCTGTTTTATGTAACTTTATCAACTTAATTATAATTAATGCATAAACATCTGCTTCAAAACAATACCAACAACCGTTCAAAGAGTTTTTGCCAATTACTGAGAATCGATACTGTTTTTAACTCACACCGTTTTTAAATTTTCGACAGAATATATTTTTCTGAAATGCATGTACTGGAAAGCTAGTTGTTCGTGTTCTTTGTCATGCCTCAATCCCATTTCTAGCTATTTATATTTTCTTTGTCCGTTTGTTTGTCTGTTTGTTTGTTTGTTTGTCTGATTATTTATTTGTTTTACTCATATTTTGCTAGATTAAGTACTTGGTAATTTGTCGAGGTAAGAATTATAGTATACTGTAAATCAGTAACTGCATGCTCGTTGAGTAAATTTATTTCTTCCTTTCAGGAAGTATGAAAGTGGGCAACAACATGCAACGAAGGCACTATTGTTAGTATAATTCCAGATAAGCTTTTGCAATGCTGCCATTAGTGTCTGTTGTGTTTTAGTTCTTTTAAGCTTGTGTGCTAAAGTAACATTGTGTATTTTTATGGCTCAGAAAGCTAACAAGTTTACTTAATGTTCTACGCGTTACTAACTTTCCTTTACTTCATGTATTTTATTGCTGTTTCCTGTTGAACATGTTTTATATGGGTGTTGTTGTTTTATTCACATCAGTTTTTTAATGTGGTCGAAGTGCACATTGTTGTGCCATAATGAGTCATAGCATATTGTCAGGACTTATAAAGGTTGTCGTGGTTTCATAGGAAAGCCTTGTAACATTTGAATTTCGGTTTTAATAGTAGCGATTGGTGACAATACCACTGAACCACGGTGTCTCGTATCTTAACCACTAAACAAGCTCTAAAATATTGAAATTATTGTCTAGCATTTCCATATATATCGGGAACATAGTCTTGTCCCACGACGGAACAGCTTCGTTATGGCCTCATCTTTTGAAAACTAACAGCACTGTAAAAGAAGAAGAGGCATCTTATAATGTAATTGCCAACAGTCACACTCACGGATGGAACAGAAGATATCGAGCTGGTATTCAAGACAATGGAAGAACGCTTCACAAAAAGCAGAATTAAACATCATCAGAAACAGATCTAGAAAGTTTAGTTAGCCGCTAGCATAAAACTATCTCTCATTTGTTATCTGTTAACTGCACTTAATTATCATAATATAGTTAATGTACCTTTAATGTAATTACCTTTGTGTGCTAAATAAGTTTAGAATATGAGAGTTGTGTTCTTGGCTGTTGAGAAGAGAAGAAGGCTTGAGAACGAAGTTAGAGTAGAAAAGTCGTGGTTTATTAGTTACCCAACAGGGTTGGTAACAGGTTTTGTGTTTAAATAACATCAATGTTTGCAGGGGAAGAGGATGACTCTCTTGTAATATGTTCGATACCCGTAAGCTCCCCAGAATTAGAGCTATTTCAAATCGATTTTGACTCTAGAGAAATGTGAAGTGCATAGAGCAAATAGAGATAACCATGCAAGACCCTAAGGAATTGCGCTAGTGTAACTTATTTCATTTTAGTAGTGTACCTAGTAGTTGCTGTGGTATTCGATATGACTCGGCCCTATGCTGCAATGATCTTTGCTGGCGTTTAATTTGGTCATATTTTTCCTGCGTTTGCGCTTCGCACTTTTCAAAGGTCAGCTTTTTTAAATATATTCTTTGAGCATTTGAAGTAATGCTGGTGGGTTTGGTAAAGAAATGCGTATTTCCTCCTCGTGTCAAGGTTCGAGATAAATCTAAAAATCTAACCCGCAAACGAAGATATTTTGAGTCGTAGTTTCACCTCGGCGCAATAAAACAATATTTGCATTCAAGTCCCACATTCATTGCAACTCGATGTGTATATTACGAGGAACGTGTTGCTTGATTCAAAGGATTTTGGCCAGTGTTTTAGCTTTATCAAGTGAACGTGACATGTGGAAACGACAGCTTTCTTCTGCTACGTCGTGTGTTTTATTTATTCTCTTATTTTAAGCGGCCAGGAAAAGTTAACACTGATAGAGGTCATCTTGCATTTTCCCTTCATTCAACTTTTAGTGACAAATATCACTGAAGACTGAAATTGTAAAGTAACCAGTGATATTGGTTTTGTTTCCCTTCAGATATTAAGGTGGAACCCATGCTTCTTGAGCAGTTAAAGGAACAAAAGGTAAGTAGATAGTTCTTCTTTAGTTAATAATATAACAGCGACAACAGCAACAACATAATTACGAGTGAGAAATTGAATCCATTTTCCATGTTTCATATTTCATGTTTACCTTATTTCCACGATTTTGTCATTGGGCAACTTATGTTTTGCACTCTGAACAATTTTCTTCAAAGGGGAACGCAGCTTTGACTGAAGTAATTTCATGAACTGAAACATATTCTGTGCTTAATTACTACCGTAGCTGCTGCAAGTGTAATTTCAACTTAGCTACAAGTATATATTGAAGTGGATACAAGACTTCAAAGAGGACGGGATGGAAAATGGTCCATCTCAGAGCATCAGTTAGTATTTTTACGATAATAGGTTTTCTTTTCCAATTACTAATTATATTGTTGTTTTATATCAATTCATTAGTCGTATGTCAAGATTTGTCAAAAGCATCAAAAGGACATGGAGATTCTTGTCAAGCGACATGAAAAGGTACGACACTTTATAATTTGTGTCAGTGGTGTTGTTCTACAAAAAAGATTTAGGAGGCG
Organism: Antipathozoanthus remengesaui; assembly: GCA_025434805.1. Taxonomy (NCBI): domain Eukaryota; kingdom Metazoa; phylum Cnidaria; class Anthozoa; order Zoantharia; family Parazoanthidae; genus Antipathozoanthus; species Antipathozoanthus remengesaui. The sequence continues at coordinate 10,633 of JANSTR010087772.1, read as the reverse complement.
CACTTTGACCGAAATAATAGCATGTGGAATTGTACTTGCTTGCCTGCCACAGTCCTTTAAAGTCTGGGAACCCGCTGCTTTCCAGAAATTGGTTTTCGGAACTCCTCAGTTTTTCCTCCGCAATCCCCTTCTCCCCACCCTAGCCTAAATAATGACAACAGAGATTTTACATTTAAATGGAGTTGTAGTAGCAGCATAAGAGCAGGTGACTGGATATAGGGTCGTGAATTGGAGCAGTGGGAAGGGGTTAGAAGCTAGAGCGGGACAGGAACATAACAGAAGCACTGGGGAGGTACCGTGGGGTGAAAGTGGTTCCGACTGAATCAGAGGGGTAGGGTTAGAAGCGGGACAGGAACGTAGAAGTAGGGTCACAGGGGATGGGACGGTAAGGTAGTAGTGATCCGGATTGAACTAGAGGGATGGAGTTACAAGTTTTGCTTGTATTTTTGGTAAACGTACTCAATATCTCGAGGAATAGAAGTAAAGAAATTGTTTCGTCATTCAACATCCCTACAGAAGAATGTGCGCATACTGTAAACACTGTTCACAAGTAACTGCTTTGTATGACAGGAAAAAGACAAGTTGCAGAAGATCCATTTTCTAGAACAAGACAAGCGGAACAAAGAATTGGAAAAAGAGAAGTCAAATTTGAAAAAGAAAGTGGAAAAAGATCTGAAGAAAGCGGAAAAGAAGGGGTACGTTTGGGTTTTCGATGAATCTTTTCTGGATTTCAGTTTCCCAGTTTATGTTATACTTTGAAGCTTTTTTGTATTTCTTACTCTTTCTGTCGCCAATCAACTAACCAGTTACGTCATCAGTCAGATAATCAATCAATCAGTTCGGTATACAGTCGATCAATCAGTCAGTTAGTTAATAGATTAACCAATCAGTGGTCAGTCAAGAGGTCTTTTCTTATTTGTGTGTTTCCTCTTTTGTTGTTGTTCAGCTAATTATATGTTGAAAGGCAGTCTTGGAACGTTGCTCGCATGTCGACTGTGTGCCATAACATCCATATCCATTGTAATCTTAATTTAACTTGTCTTTGATTGGCAATTTGTAGTGAAATCAAGAACTATTACTTACAAGTGTGGTTGTGGAATCTTTACTTTTTAGTAATTTCTTCTGTTTTTTTGCTTCTTTGTAGAAATTACGAAGACTGTTACAAGAAGAGTATTGACGAAATGGCTGCTTTAGACAAAGAACAAGCCACAAAGGTAACACAGCATAGAGTGTTTAGACAGGACACGAGAGATTCCCTCACTAGTTACGACCATGCGACCATGATCACTTACATAAATTATTATACTATTATAGATGGTTACAGTTCACATTTTCAAACATTTTCGACTACTGGTTTGTTCCTTTTACACCAAAAACATGGGTTGATTTCCACGTTTTGATGGCAGTTGACTTCTATAGTTTGAACTTAAATATATTACAGGAGTGGATACACTTTACAGTAGGTAGGGCGACTTTCAGACGAGACGCTATTCCCTGGTCCTCTGTATAAATATACTCCAGGATTGGATACTATTCCCGGGTCCTCTGCGTAAAATATACTCCAGAAGTGGATACACTTTGCAGTAGGTAGGCAACTTCCAGGTGAGGCACTATTCCCGGGTCCTGCGTAATTATGTCGTATAAGTGATTTTTTACTTTAACTTTGCAGTTAAACTCATTGAAGCGTGAACACCGGGAAGCCATAATTAGTTTGCTGAGAAATCAACTAGAGGAGCAGCTCGAGCTGACAACAAAACAACAAGATCCAGTAAGAGCGCTGCTTTGAATTTTCCATCGTACAATAAGGTGTGCGAGGTTAGCCCAGTTGGTAATCTCTAACCGCTGACCAGGAGGTCCCAGGTTCAATTCCCGGCCTGGTCGAGGGTTGAACGTTGTGAAATCTTCTTTCGCTACACCGTCTGTGGAGAGGGACGTTAAGCCGTTGGTATAGTCTCTCAACCTTCTATCGGGGGACTTAAAAGAACCCACGTACTACGGGCAGTGAGCACGGTGATCGTGGTCTGGACCCCTCACAAAACTCAATACTGTTGACTATGATAATTGTAAATTATATTTCAATAGACAACGACATGTTCCTGAAATAAAACACAAATCAGTAACTGATCATCAGTAGGATACCTAAAATGTGTGCAATTCTACAATTGGTTTCAGCTCCATTAAAATTTACGTTTTATAAATGCATTACTCAGTAACAATTGTCAGTATATACGGAATTCGAAGCATACTTAAAACTATTCTGAACTTGGTAACTTTTGAATTGATTAAATGCGATCTGTTTTTCAGCTGTATGAAGAACTAGAGAAAGTAACGGCTGCCTCGCACGTTGAACAAATTAAACTACTGGATGAAATACACGCAAAGTGAGTAAATAACATCAAAATTATTACTTGGTAATGGTTGCGAGGATTTACAACAATTTGTGTAGAAGACAAGCGGTAAAGAGGAGAGTTCTTTTCAATTGCTCACTTAATTCATTAATTCAGTTACATATGACATATTTCTGGTCATGATATTTCTCATTTATATTAAAAAGAATATTGTACCTGCGTTGTGCTACGTTTTTTGTAGTTCTCTTTTCAAGTTGTAAAGCGCTATTGGACAACTTATGAAAATAACACTTGGAAATTTTGGTTATCATTTTGACGATGAGTATAATTGTGATAATAAGCATTTAATCATCATGATATTTATCTACTGAACCTTAATCGGTCAAAATAATTTATGATTATAATTACGATTGTGATGATGGTCATAATGATTATGATTATGCGATTGTAAACATTCCTTAAGCTAAGCTAATTCTTAAACTCCGTTGTGTTGTTCATTATAACTTTCCAGACAGATGAACGAGTTGAAGAAAGATCAAGATAAACTCAACAGAGAAGAGGTCAAGGCGTTGTCAAGATTTTCCAAGAACAAAGACGAGTTGCAAAGGTACGCAGAACAAACAGAAGTGAAGACTATCTTTGCTGTGGCTACTGAGTTGGCACCAATTTCCGGTTTACGTTTGTGAAACAATCATGCAGTGTAAATTTGACCCTTTCTACACCAGACACTTCTTATGACGCGTTGTCATATTCTCCTAAACTGTCTCTTTAACTTCCTTGGAAACAGGTTGGGAGAATTTAGCTTTTCATCTTAGATAATGACTTTGATCAATGTGTGGATAATGTGAGTAGAAGATGTACTTGCAAAGGAGCACCCGCGTGAGCGTACTTTCCTTTGTTGTTAAGATCACTTCATGTGAATGCTTCTGCCTATGAGAACTAGGCTTAAAGGCCTTAAGGATACGTTCGCTCAAACGTACACCTAATCATGGCTTGTATGATAAGAATAAGCAATAGCAAAACTTCAAATAGCAAAGGGAAAACAGCGGAATAAGTACTGTGTTCCTTTGTGTACACCTTAAGTTTTATCCCAAATCAATGACTTGATTTGAACGTACATTTCTTATTTTGTGTTATTGTTATTTAATATTTATTAAGATATAACTATCACAATCGTAAAGCTCGTAACACAGTCGTCGACTTTTTTTTTGTCGAAAGCAAGATGGCAGTACCAACCGACAAGTTGTTGGTACCATCAAGCCGGCAAACCATACTAGCTGACAAGATCCTTCAGAACGCCTAACAATTTAACATGTTTAATTTGTCGCCGGAATTTTCAGATTTTGGCTCCACTACACAGCAGACAAAATATATCCTATCAGGCTTATTTTGCTGGGTTCGGTCAGCTCCAGACTGAAACTACTGTTACAAACCTCTCAATGGGCAGAGAACAATTGACTCAGGGAGTACACTTGACTCACTGGGCATGCGGTACGTGGGATACGAAAAACCTTATAACCCTGTGGGAAAATTAGAAACGTATTCCCCGAACACGCGCTACCACAATCCTCCGGGGTTTAGAGGTACCCTGCAACTTTACAACATTATCCTGAATATATTACAAGAGCTTGCTCGACACAGCTGGCAGCACGACTCAGGTGCCTTACTACTTCACAGTATAAACTTGTCTAGATCATTTATAATATAGAAACATCATTACACATTTCGACATTGTTCGTGTTGTTTTACACTGCCATTCACAAAGTTATCCACAGAATTACAAGCGAGTTCTTTACTTACATTTTCAATGAAATTTTAACACAAAAAAATTGTTTAGTACAGATGACGACAATTGTCATGATTGACAAGGAAAATGTGCTGAGAACTGCGCTTGAACAGACCTAGAATGACTCATCACGTGCAGCATGCGGTTAAATAGAAGGCTTATTACCCATAATGCTCTATTCTCCGATAGAACTTGGGAGCTTGCCGCAGAAATATCAATTTCTGTCTAATTCGTTCATTACAATCACTCAATCGCCAGAATTACATTTTTCTTTTGTTTGACATAAAATTGGCAGTCCACCGATAAAGAGTTGGCAGTGTGTGGTGAGCTCCTTTGCAGCTAATTAACATTCGAAGATCAGATAACTTACGCTTTTTCCTGCAATATTTGAAGACAAATGAATTAACATAATGCGGGCCGCAAGATCGTGCACGTTCTGAGCATGTGAACTGTAACATGCAATATAATAACGAAAAGCATGACCGACTGAAACAGTGCTTGTTCTTGTTGTAGGAGAAAACGAGAACAAAACAAGAAACATATTGAGCAGGCAGTGAAAGAAAGACAGAAGGTATGGCAAACATTTTTGGATTAGGATTTTCAATTTATAACAATTTAAGATATTTTGTATGTCATGCTAAACCGTAACATTTGGTCTCCTAAAATTACGACAGCTTTTGAGTTTATCTAGCTTTATTGTTACCACTGCTTTAAACAACTCATCTTAAAAAAGAGGCGCATTCCGTCAGCATATAAAAAGGTTGTTCTGTTAAGACTAAATTATAGTTATTTTGTTGGGTTTCAGTCGGCCTCAGAACACTAATAGCACGATGGCCATGTGGGAATGTAGTGGGTATTACAGGATATTACGGAGATATAGAGAATATTACATGGGCGCACGGAGATATAGAGGATATTACATGGGCGCACGGAGATATAGAGGATATTACATGGGCGCACGGAGATATAGAGGATATTACATGGGCACAGAGGATATTACATGGGCGCACGGAGATATAGAGGATATTACATGGGCGCGCGGAGATATAGAGGATATTACATGGGCGCACGGAGATATAGAGGATATTACACAGGCGCGCAGAGATATAGAGGATATTACATGGGCAAGAGGCGATATAGAGAGTATTAAACGGGCTCGCGGTGATATAGAGGTTATTATCATGGTCTCTCGGAGAAAAAGGATATTACACGGGCATGCGGAGATATAAGGATATTACGTGGGCGCGCGGAGATATAGCGATGTTACATGGTTGCGTGGAGATTAGAGGATACTACATGGGCGCGCGGAGATGTATAAGATATTAAATGATCGCGCGAAGATATAGAGGATATTACATGGTCGTGCGGAGATATAGAGGATATTACATGGTTGCGCGGAGATATATTACATGGTCGTGCGGAGATATATTACATGGTTGTGCAGAGATATAGAGGATATTACATGGTCGTGCGGAGATATATTACATGGTCGTGCGGAGATATAGAGGATATTACATGGTTGCGCGGCGATACGATACTTATGTTGGAATGTTGAAAACGGTCTTGTCAGCTCCATATGATAAATTCGTATGTCCAATCGCGCATGTTGAGATGGCTATCCGGTGTCGACAGTTTCAACCGAAAGTCCAGACTAGAAATACCATTAACAGTGGCAATACTGATTGCTTTCGGGTTTACACTGCATGCAATCAATGTATGATTTCTGTTGTACTGGTGATATGGTGGGGACATCAAGATAAGGCTTTTTTCCCGTGAATTCCGCAGATGGCGGAGTTCCAGAATAAGGAGAAGGAGGAGCTAAAGGAACAGCATCAGAAGGTTGTAGAAAAGCTAGAAGCGGACAAAGATACGGTGGGTACCCCTGTGCGCCGCCTATGGTCAGTCAGGCCTTAACGGCTGCTTGGAATGGTTACTCAATAATGTTCGACAAGCTGTCCAACTGCGTACACACCGTGCAATCATTTATAGAATAAATTCAATACAAGATACCCTGATTGATCCAAATGTTTGGAATTATATCGCGCTGTTTCAAACAAAAATTTAAAGTAAAATATATAATTCCGCCTACACTAGCAATTCAGACGCACAACAGCTGTGCAGATATTTTGGTTTGATGGCCATCCAGAACGGCACAAGGCCGTGGTCCATGCCAGAAAATGTCTATTTATTTCAATTCCGTAAACTACACCCTTCAGAAACATCATTTCTTAGTATGTATTGAAATCTTGATTCCGCTTAAATTGCCTTTTAAAGTTACTTTGATATTTTTTGTGGTAACTGTTAGAGTTTTTGGTGTGCATTAGTCAGGTTTGTTGTATAAATGTACATATCTTATTTTTTTTATTCCGACCTTTTCTGAAAATTTACCGCTTAACAGGCATCGACTAGATAAAATAGACATGTTTGTTATCAGTTTAACATTCTTGCAAAACTACATAACGTTGATTATATAAAAATACAAAAAATCTCTACATGAAAAAAGAAGTTTGAATAAGTCTGCATCACTTTGACAGTGTTTCGTATTTATTCCTTCAGACCGTTGCTGACCTTCAGAGTCTGTATCAAGCAAAAGTGAGAAATGTTCCCATCTGTGATCTAGAAAAGACATACGCTGATCTTCATGGCGATAAGACAACAAAGCTGTAACTACTGGGACGAGCCTCACAGAGAGTGGTTGGTAGAAACCGCTGACCACTTGGGTTACTTCGTCCCTCTTTGATTCACGACTTGATATGATATTTAACTTTTCAGAACCAGAGAGTGTTCTTTGAATTGTTGTTTGGAAACCAGATAGTGGTCAAGAACAATATATCGAAAACTCAAAATCAATTACACAATTTTATTGCTGCTTCTTATTGACCTCGAGTGAAGCTTGTAAGTTGTAGCAAAAGAGTTTTACAATCCACAAGACGCCAAAATGGCGAGACGCAAAAAAAATCAAACAACAATGGTAACGAATTACAAAGGTTTACCTGGGAGTCATTTCCCGCAAAATGATGCAATAGAAACAAAATTATTAGCGGTATAATTAAATTATACTTGCTGTTTCGAAAATAATATATTTCGGATTTACAAGTAATTGGTATGTTTTGTCAGTTGATCATGTGATAGGATTATGGTTTCAATTTCCATGCACATTTATCAAAACATTTTTGCACCAAATGGTCCATTCTTTACTTTTGAATGATTTAAGGTTTGTCTCCAATACAATCACATATTTAAAATATTAGTTACCTCGAAGTAATTATGAATTATTTGGCTTAACATCTTCGGGCATAGCTGCCGTTGAATTTATTTGCCAAAAAGATTGTAAATATTGAGTATCAGTTGCGAGCACGGCTCGGAAAGACTCGGGGTTTATTTGAATTGAAAGTTAGAGACTTTGTGTGGCGTTTGGCGGGCATGAGAGAGAGAGAGAGAGAGAGAGAGAGAGAGAGAGAGAGAGAGAGAGAGAGAGAGAGAGAGAGAGAGAGAGAGAGAGAAAGAGAGAGAGAGAGAGAGAGAGAGAGATTCTCGCTCTGTCCTTATAAGAACGTGAGAATGAGATTCAAACTGCCAATAGATTAAGAACACGTTAAAAGCAAGCTCCAGCTCTGCATTTTCAAATGACGTTCGGATATATCGAACAAAATATGCACGATAACACAACGAGCAACATAAGTGCTATAACTATATGTGCTGTTTTAATGACTCTATATTACAGTTTATATTCAAATGTCACTTGACGATGAATTGGAACTGTTTCAATCTTAAAAATAGGATCAATTCAGTTTAAGTTGTCCCAACTCTGCCTCGTAACCAGGCACATTCCGAACAACCCACGAGCGCTGCGTGCAAAGGTAGTTGGGAAGGATGAAGAAATGAAAGAGAAGCGCCTGGGAGATAATGGACGTTTTTTGGGTAGGAATGATCGTTTTCTGAATTTCTGTTAAACTATCAAATGTTCGTGATTTCGTTTTTTATCAATTGTTGGCGATGAATAAGTATAACTCTTGTTTTGAGGAGCAAAGGATGAAGATTCTTTGAATTTAAACGCCTCATTCGATACCGATTACTCATCAGATGCCATCCTTGGCATTTAAAGGATAATGATTACATTTTTTTCTGTTGTAATACATCCTTTCTCCGGCGATATCGATATCGGAAAAGAAGGCAAGGCACTGCCTGGTTTGCCAGACAAAAAAATGTTTTCGCATCACAAATGCTTCTTGGCAGTAGTAATCTATAAACTCACTTATTCACAACACAAAAATGATGCGCCATTTCAGCTTCGTGGTACAATCTTTTTCTCGGTACAAGATGTGTGTGGGCAAGTGAGTTTTTTCCCATAATTTTCGATTCGTGCACTGGTAGTGAAACTGGAGGAAAATTCGTGTCTTTTCCGACAGCTTCGAAATTTCGCTATCTTCAATTCATCATCTGCCAGGCGCTTCCTTTTTCTTCATCCTTCCCAAACACCTTTGCATGCAGCGCTCGCAGTTGTTTGGAATGCTCCTGAGTACCAGGCAGGCTTAAACTTTAAAACTTATGGGCTTCAACAAAAATAGCTGGTTCTCATTAAATTCGAAGCGTACAATGGTTTTCTGCTGTTCTTCGTAATGAAACTGAGTGACACAAACGTTGTCAAAATGAAGGTAAATTACAAAACTAATGATAATTCACGCAGCAAACAAACGATTTGTTGCATTTGTTTTGATATCAAAATCTATACGAGTTCGTAACACATCAGCTGCAAACGGCCGTCATTCTTTTTCCGCTGTGATTTGTTGTTTCGATATGCGAGGTAACGCTCCTTCGAGTGTTTGAAGCAATACATGCATTTTATTCAAATATCTATAACGGTTTATTTTACTACGAACCTTGAGAACACTTTTTTTTATAAGAACATGAAGGCTCAGAGTTGCTCAAAATTTGATAACGTGCTAAGAATATAACTGAAGCCGAGGAGAAAAACTGTTTTCGGATACGGTACAAATCATGGAAATAAATCATTTCTCCACTTTTTTGTGTTTCTTTACGGCAAACCGACTAGCTGAATGTACATGTTACAACTATTTTTTCATTGCATGTAAATTGTTTGCATTAATAATTACATCCCATTGTATCAGTCTCTCGCTGACAAATGCAAAGTACAAGAAACTCCTCCTCAGCTCCAAAATTTAACGCTCTTATAAAAAAGTAGTGTGTCAAATTCTTTTAAACAGGAAGTTCCAGTATAATAGAGACTGGTCAGGCCATTGTTCAGTTCATTCTCCAATCAGCCACCATCGAGTGAAAACTCTGTCACAGCTGCGAGACGTGCGATGTTACAACGCGCAATTTTAAAATGAATACCATGGAAGATAAATGTGAAAGCAAGCGCGTTTCGGAGACCAACAAAGACAAGTAGTTGCACTAAAAGTATTTGTAGCTTCCTTCCGTTCATTTTATTAATCTCTGTCTTCACCATTTAGAGTATAGTGAAGAGGTCTGCAACACGTGTCTGTTTCGTTTACTGTTCAGTGTATTTGAATTTCAAGATGAGAAAAGGAGGAGGAGCTATCCCTTTTGTACTGGAACTTCCTGTTTAAGTACTTAAAGTGAGTAGCTTGAGCCAAAGTTGCTTGAATATGATAAAACTGGCAGAGTTGATAGAAGCCAGTTTAAAAGCTTGCCCGTATTTCTGATTTACAGGCGCGTTTATTTTAGAAATTGCACCAATTTTTTTGTTCGCTTGTCGACTGCAGATTGTGAGGAGTTCATTGATGGGAAAAGGTCAAATGATTGTCGAAAGTATAGAATCATAACTATTCTAGCAGAAATATTGTTCCAAGAAAATGTATTAAATTGGGAAATTTTCAGATATTTACTGGGCGCCACCAATGTTTAATTATGGCGACGCCAAATTGCAGTGACAGAGTAGTATATCAGCTTCTGATGGACTGGGTTCTAAACATCAGCCATTTAATAATTTCGGCAGTTGATGTATATAATATTTTGACCATTTCCTTATTTGGACTTGCGTTTAGTGATAGGTACATAATGAATTTATTTTGCACTATAGGAAAATTATGTAATATATATTCAACTAGTTACCGATACGACATGTATAAGGTTCAAACTAACCGTATAGCAATATTTACCGTGCCCTTGGCACTATTTATTGGGGTTCTTGTGTTAATTGTCAAGTTGTGCAAATAGAAAAGCTCCTTGTCTAGCAGAAACAGATTAAAAACATTCTTGCAAAGCAAGTAAATTTTCTGTTTGCGCGACCTAGCCCTCCGCCATGAAGACTATGTTGAAAGTTACCTGGGGAAAATTAGTCCGAGGTTCACTGCTTGGCAAAATTGCCAGTGATACCAGCTGCTAAAATGAACTTCTAATGACGTATGGATTTCGTGTCTGGTATTGAATGTAAAGATCTTAAGCCTCGGACGACCAAGCTATTTTTCATAACAAGTTAGCCCAAGGAGGGGGAGGGGTCATTTGGACCCCCCCC
>JANSTR010087661.1:0-12401 GCA_025434805.1 Antipathozoanthus remengesaui | reverse complement strand
CATCACCATCATCATCATCATCATCATCATCATAATAATAATAATGGTAATGATAATAATAAAGATAATAATAATAATAATAATAATAATAATAATAATAATAATAATATTCATTTATATACAATATATAAAAGCAGTGGAGCTGATGTGGTTGTCTTAAATCCCTTACCAGTATATAATATCCTCAAAAGTTTCACATTTTCAAAAGTTGAATGGCTGATGCCAGAACAATTACGATTTTTAAATTTACTTTCTTATTTCTCTATGCTCGTTGATTCTAACTAAGCTTCCATGGTTCCCTCTTACAGTTGGGGTTCTTGGAAACCTAATGCATAGTCAATTGTACTTGTTATTTTCATTTCGGAAACACACACATCAAGTGGAGAAACTTGAATTGCAGGAGTTGAACTTGATAATCTAAACCTGCCTATTATATCAAATGCAGAGCTTGAAATGAACTTGAACTTGCGTATGGAAGGCAAAACGTAGGTTCTGTGCACCCAACACCACATAGCACACACATGCACTGCGTATCCTGCGTGTAACTGCTATCTTGGATTGCATGCAAGCAGGTTGACTGGATGTTAAAAGCGACTTACGTGAGGTATTCCTCTTTGTTTTCTTCAGTGACCTCGATCTCTGAACCACCTGGCTTTAAGTCATGTGAAGTGACCTTTCCTAACAATTCATGATCAACTGAAAAGAACATTTCCAAGCCACACTCCTCAATGTCATTGTCCCTATAAAACAACAAATGGATAAAGTGTCAACAGCCCTGTTTGTCAATGGGCGAGCACTGGGGTGGAACCAAGATTTAGTGAAGGGGGTGTCAGACAAATATCTGGCCAAGATGCACCAATGTTCCCCCGGAAAAATACAGGTACTCGGAAAGGTGATTTTCGAACGTTTTGAGGGATGATTTTGAGAGTTATTAGACTACCTTTAAACACCTCAGTTTTACTACGTTTGAAGCACATGCTATACTGTCTATATATACTTTGATATTACAATGACCGTCATTTTAGATTTATCACTATCCTATATCTATTTTAAGATTTCGAATCACCTTTTCCAATAGAAAGTTTTGCAAACTGTAACACACCAAACGGCCAAGGCTCATTCATAAAACGCGTATAGAACCTGTAAAAACTGTGACTCTGGCGCCTCGGATGGGAAATCATTTAACAGGCATATCGCAACAGACTTTTTACTTGGAGAGAATTTTGGAAACTGTCATTCATTTTCCTTCACCTATAGATGAAGCAGAATATTTTAAACCAGGAATATACTGGCCTACATTTCTTGTTTTTTCTTTTAATAACATGTCCTTTTTAAAAGAAAAGGTATACTCAAAAAAATTGTGTTTACTTCGCTTTAGGGCACCCCTAGATTTGCCCCAGGAGCACTTAACAAAAGGACAAGTCTGCAATACAAAAGTGACAGTCCAAAATGCACTGCACGAATAGGTTTATGTCAATAGTTCCAATCGCCAAAACACGACTTTACATTTACTCTCATTACAATGTTTCAAAAGATTGTAGCTGTATTTATTTTGAAAGTATCAGTGTAAACCAATCTGGTGGGAACGTTTGAGGGCGCGCTGCTGGTTGAGCACTTGTAATTCCTCACTGAATATGCACTAGTGCAATTCCAGGATTAATACTTCCTCCTCAGATAGATCTATAATCTTGATAGCATATCAAATATTAAAGCTACAGTTTCAGACTTTTGGAGACAGAAGCAAGATAACCTTTGGACTCTTCTACAGAGTATGTTTTAAGTGTCTCTTACAGTCACGAACTATGAATTTTATTCCAAACTTGGGTGAAGCCAGAAAAGTTACACCAATGAAGTTTTCAAAACGTCTTGAATACACATTATCCAGTTTAGATGCCGGTGGAACATTGAAAAGGCTTCATACACCTTTGCCATCTTGAAATGCCAGTACTTTTACGCATTTACTTACATAACGATTTTCCAAGATATACGTTGAAGGTAAAATTGAACACTTCATTTGGCAGAAGTAAATTGAAATCAAATATTGGCACAGCTGATTATATCCTAATTCCAGGTGCTTTCCACGAACAATTTTAAATTCTTGCTTTCATTTTAGTAAAGAGCTTCAAGGATGAAAAGAAATTTTACAATTCTAGGATGCACAAATCCTGCTCCTTTGTGATTCGCGATTCCTAAAACTTTGTTTCATGTCTGTGTAAGGCAACTTACTTGACCCAAACCAGTGAGTTATAGAATTCAGGATCAATGGACTCTAGATCCTTCATTGCCAGCTTCTTGTTTAACATTCGTTTGTAAAATGGAAGAGTGAATCCACGGTCAATAAACTTGCCATGAAACAGTGCCTGGTGGAAAATAATAGCAAAATGAATACATCATTGTATACATTACAGTCAATGAAGTCACAATAAACGCTCTGATGTTAGCTATCCAATCTATCTAATCTGTTACTGACAAAATAGCGTTCATTAATTCAGGACGGGGCAGCAAAGGTATGATATAAATATGCATTATATCGTGAAAATAAACGTATAATTATTTATAAATAAAATGGGGAAAAACCCAGTAAAAACAACTAAGTAGTAATAATATTAAAGTGTGTCCAGTTGAAGGAAGTGTGGTTCTGCATGGAGGTCTTTACATACATTCTATCAGTACTGAAGTTATTAGTAACATAAGTTATTTGTTATAGGTGTAAAAAGAAAAGTCTGTAATATGAAGAAAATCAATGCTAAAATTGTAAGGGGCTGCATAAATAGCATTTCATGTCTGGCACCATCTTAAAAGGGGCAGTTTCACGGTATTATTTTACGATCGAGGATGATTGAACAGATTAAGAGTGCTGATGCGAATTTAGTGTTGGCCCGTAGGATAAATTTTTAATTAAAGTAAATTAGCAACAAAATGCATTGGCCCTTGACAAAAGTGTTTCTTTGCGTAATCAAATAAACTTTAAGTAAAAATATGAGGACCTCCTTTTGGCATGCAGCAGATTTAAGGTTAAGATTTAATGCTGGTCCATAGGATAAATTATTAATTAAAGTAAATTAGCAACAAAATGCATTGCCCCTTGACAAAACTGTTTCTTTGCGTAATGAAATAAACTTTAAGTAAAAATGCGAGGACCTCCTTTTGGCATGCAGCAGATTTATACAGGTGAAACTGCCCCTTTCATCTTGGCTAACAGTAGATAAAAGCACTATCACTAGGCAAAGTACACCCATTTCCATTCACTTACCATTGCTATTAGACGACCAATAAACCGGAAGTACATAAGATGGTCTGGGTTGACAGATGATGCTGTAAGAAAAATAAAGTAAATGAGAACGAGATTGAAATTGAAACTACCTGATAAATGAAAAGAAAAGAAAATGGAAGTGAGAATAATACTGAGATAGAAATGTAACTGATAAGAAAAGGAAATGAGAATGATATTGAGATAGAAAATGCAAATATAATATAACAACACCATCCTTTACCTGCATTAATTTGTAGACTGTAGTTATTCTTGTTCGCATACTCAAACAAACAATACATTGGGTTAAGAACTTCATGAGACAACAAAAAGAACCATTCCCTGTAGAGAAAACAAGAAAACCTGATCAAATACTGTTTACAACTATTTTAAACAACGCTCCGACCAAGGGCTAATGCTTGAAGCATCAGCTTCCTTTCAACCTTATAGCGAAGTTCTAAAAATTGTTTTGTCAACCCTGGTTTGATTATATTATCCATCTTGCTTATATGTACCTGTCGATGCAATCTATAGTTTTTACTTACTACTTAAATTAAATAAAAGCCAGAAGTCATAATAACATAATGTACATACCCTGACACATGCACTGACCATGTTTAGTTTTCGTTAAGAACACACACACATCCACACAAGTATAAACTCTGGGACTGTAGAAAACAAACCCTATTCCAGTCACCGTGATCAGATCCATTAATTCACCTTCAATAACTACTGGGTCCTGGACGCACCAGCTCTGTTACTTAAACTTACTTTTTATATCCACAAGTTCGCAAAATATTACAAAACTAAAATCAAAACCTTCTGAGCGATAGCCCTAGTAAGGAAATGGGCCCACACGGAGAAAGAGAAACCATAACCATAACCATAACCATAAACTACTATATCTGTTTATTCACCAGTGCTGAGCAGCCAAACCTTAACGGTTACTCCCTCTCTTATGTATTGGGACTGGATGGGCTGTATTGGGACTGGATGGGCTGTATTGGGGCTGGATGGGCTGTATTGGGATTGGATGGGTTGTATTGGGACTGGATGGGCTGTATTGGGACTGGATGAGCTGTATTGGGACTGGATGGGCTCTATTGGGACTGGATGGGTTGTATTGGGACTGGATGGGTTGTATTGGGACTGGATGGGTTGTATTGGGATTGGATGGGTTGTATTGGGACTGGATGGGTTGCCATGAGACCAGATAAGCTGCATTAGGACATGGTGGGTTGTATATCACCAGTTTTGTCGGGACAGGTTGGCTTGTACAGTATATAGGGGCAGGAAGTGTTGTAGTCGGACAGTATGGGTTGCATTGGGACATGATGGGCTGTATGCATGGGTTGCATTGAGACAAAATGGGTTGTATTAAGAGAGGATGGGTTGAGAAAGAGATTCACTGCCCACGTTTACGAATTTCTATTTCAACATACTCAGTTCAACAAGGCATTGCTCATGAACATCTGAAAGACCCCCTGCAGTGATATATCCGGAAATATTCATGCCATTGTTCAAGAGGTAGCGCGATTTACGAAGCTGTTATAAAGATTGCTTTTGAAATGCCCGCCCGAACTGGAAATTTACTGCATTCACCGTGTGAAAAAGTGAATGAGTGATGCATTATTTGGAGAAGAATTTGACCACAGTATGACAAATGATAGATATGATTCGACATTCAAAATTATCGTATGTCTTACATACGTTGGTTTAACTTTTTAAATGTTAAAGTTATAGCTATCAGCATTCCACCCTGTTAATGGCGGTCTCTGCAAAAGGCGAAAGGAGAGGAAGAGAGACTGTATATAGGTTCATCAACCTCACAGCCAAAGCCAAGAAATTTAATTCCAACTTATAATTTAAATTTTATTTTAAAATGCATTTCAACTTGAAATGCTAATTCTGTTTTGGAAACCAAAACCTACCGGTAATTGTAAACTTAATTTTTTGATCTGGGGCCATTATTATAAGCATTAATTCGGGAATTTTTCATCGTCAGAGTTCTGTTATTACTGAGAGAGCAATTTCCCATGTAAAGTTTCTTAAATTCGATCTCGAGACTATCTGCATCTGCTATTAGTATAGACAAGTTCAGGGTGACCTGAGGCCACAATACAAGATTATGATACTATTAAATATTTTATTTTTGAACTTCATCCGAGATTTTGTAAACGTTCAGTCTGTTCAGTTCGGTGGCCAAACGGACTTGTAAGTAATCACAAGTTCGGACGAAAGTTTTATAATAGGACATAGTCTGGTGCAAACAAAGTTTGTAAACACGAAATTCAAAAGGCACTTTTGCAGTACTGAATCACATACAGGCTTTGAATTTCTCTTTTCTTGTTCTTACATTCAACCGGCTTTATTTTTATAAAAGCTTCAACTACTTTTATTCTCAACTACTTTTATTCTTGAATTAATAGAATGTATTATTTTTTTTAGAAAATCTAAGTACCGAGGATTAAATTCCGAATTTTAAACAGAAAAAAAAGAGCGGATGCGACATACTACCTTGCTGCTATCAAGTCCGTAACACTTGAAATCTCCATCCAAACCGAGAGCTTTAATTATTCTGCACTGCAGGGTATGTCAGTCTACATTGTCCAAAATATACTTAACAAATGAGTCATGTATACAAGGAAAGCCTTCACCAAGCAGAGTGAGTTTCTATATACAGGAACAGCAATGCTATTCACCAAACTGCTATACGGAGCTAATTAATCAGTAATATATATACCAACTATTTTGGCTATAATCAAGCTACTAAATTCTTGTTCAACGACAGTGAGAGCCTGTACCTTCATCTAGTATTGAAAACACCGTGACCAGGAAAATCAGTTCTGTGTTTAACAGCACTGCAAGCGACTACCACTACACAGCAAAAAACCCGCGTACAAGAACCTTTAGGACCCTTTACTTAAGAACCAGTCTCAGCCTAGAACTGGAAACTGCTTAATTATTTTTCAAACTTTAGTTGAACATTAACATTGAATCTAACCATTTTCTGGCATATTCTCAGTCATAAAACCGTGATTCTTGGTTATCACGACCAAGGTTCGCGATAGAATGGTATTTGCCGCCGTGATTCGCGTAAGTTTATGTTTGCGGCCGTGAGTCACTGGTCATAGTTCTCGGGTTATTTTGACATGGGTGTATACAGTACACAAAAACAGACATCTTGAATCATAAAAAATAAGAACCTGTTTAAAGTAGCTAAATAGCCTAATTCTATAGTTAACCACCGCTGATAAAGGAACCTATTTAGGCTAACCGTGAAAATCGTAGGTTCTTATACGCGGGATTTACTGTTCACTGTATGTATTTATAAGGAACGCTGAACACGTACACCAGTTAATAACTGAAAATATCCCTCAAAATAAACTATGAAATTTCATTCTGGGTTATCCGTCAATAAAATTTGTGATATCAGTATCGGATATTATTATATATGGCGGGTTGATTTTACACGCTGTGATTGGTCAATTTCAGTTACGTACGACAAAAACTCGGTTAACAACTTAGCGTAAGTACCTCGCACAGAGTGTATTCACGTGCATTGGGTCAAAAAGTTAATCAGTATAGCAGCATAGACATACTATACAACTCGATTCCAGTACATGTTATCCCGTGAGAGGATTATGGTGCGACACTTTCAGTTCAGAAATGCTGGTTTTCCCCCAGAGAATCATAATGTTCTAATTTATTTTGAGGCGGTCTTAGTCTGGAAGCTCGAAAATTGTAGCAATTTCAAATCAATCAGGACGTTTAGCAGGTATGGCATATAAATCTTTCAAAAAAATATCAAAAAGTTTGAATTCTAAGACTGAACCTGCACTGACCAACTTCATGAAATGTTTGCGTTGTTATTAGAAAATTGTACCATAAGACATCCGTCTGGTAGCCGCTACTAATCGTATTCTTAAGTCTGCAAGGTTCCGCTAACATTTTGAGGATCCCAGTTTCTCCCAGAAAGTACGTGTTGTTGACAGCTTCCTCTCTCGCACGACCGCAAGTCTAACAACGCCGCTGCTTTTAACAGGTGAAGTTTCCTCCAAAGTAATAACACAGGTACTATGACAATAAATAGAGGACAAAATTCCAAATTTGAAACTTCAGGTAGTCAAACCCCCAACAAATCATCTGGTCTTGTCAGTTACTTCCACGTATTGTTAGCTACACTGGTTCAGACTAATCACTACTTGAGCTCCGGAGGGTTTGTTTTATACAACTACCACTTTAGAGACTGGCCAACATGAAAGGCCTGTAAAACACATACAAGTTAGTATGGCTGGCGAAGAGACAGGAAGCCACGAGCTGCCTCTTGTTGCCAGTTACACCAACCAAGAATCCAAGTCAGTGTTCAATCAGGGCTTTCAACTTATCCGTAAACGTTTGTTCACCTTGCACTCAAAAGATTTCATTACTTGAACAGACTTGTCCAAACTCTCTGTTCTAACCTTTGCACGATCAACTCCCCTCAAGTGAGCTGATTCCAGCTAGTGTTGTTCGTAAGTTGTCATTCGACGATTCAGTTTGTATTCGTGTAGAAATTTCATACAAACGTTATTAAATGGCTAAAGTAGTTAAAGTATTAGAACAGCATCTACGTTTCATCCTTCCGCTTGCTTTTAAGTTTGTCAAATCTTTTTTGCAGGTGTTCATTAACAGTCTGCAGTTCACCAACATCTTCCTGGGCTTTGCGAAGCTGAAATGAATCATAAATAACACACTTGTAAGTTTCCAGTGACGATAACCTGCACAACAACATGTAGCAGTGACGAATGTAGTGGCACAAACAGGTTTGCCGCATGATATGCGCGCACTCGATCAAAACAGTTCTAACAACTAGACTAGGCCGGATCTTTTAACACATAAGCTTTGCAAGCACACACCGGGACTAAACAAAATACACACAATCGTACAAATGAAGACATTTAGAATTTCGAAATCTGTTTCAAACTATTTTAGATCTAAAAATGCCGTCAAAAAACCTGACAGTCCTCTATCTTCAGGCGTACTTCTTCAACCATGCAGTATTGTTGAAAGAATCCAATTCCAGTAACTCGCTCGTTATCAGTTAGATTTTAGAACATTTCTACCAACATAGCCACCGAATTAAAAACAGTTAAAAGAGAGTGAAGTGAAGAGTGATACACAAATGAAATCTTGCGAACTGAACTATAACAAAATGGGGCGGTCTGAAAGTAAATGGGAAGGGAAACTGAAATGGAATGAACTGGAAATAATGAAATGATATGAGATATGGTATATGATATTCATTTCATTTGACTTACTTCACTTCACTTTATTTCACTTGCCTTTTACTTCAATTTACTTCACTTTTCTTTAAACTGAGGAGAATCAGGGGCCGCGGAAGCTATTTCAAAGTTGGGGGGGGGGGGGAGCTGAATTCCGAGGGTGAAGCGCTCGCCATAATAACAGGTTGTTTTGGGCGGTCCTAAAATAGCGGAGTTTCAATTTTGGATCAGTTTAATTGCATTACTATATTAGATAAGTATTTTCTGACTACATTGCTAAACAGTCAAGACTGAAACAAACGCGCAAGTTAAGTGGTCCGCGAAAAAAGTGGGGGGGGCACTATAGCCAACCCTAGGCCCCGTGTTCCGCGCCCCTAAGAACTGGAACAAAGAGAATTTGGGTGACGTAAAACAACGTAAATTAAAGTTTAGAGAAGTGAACAAAGTCATCTGCAATGGAGTGAACCGATCATCGCCGACTTCAAAGTAGTTAGAAAAAAAATAAAGATCATTCAAATATCTTACTTCTCGTTGTAGTTTGCGTTTCTCCTGCTTGAGATTGTCCTCGGAAATTTCCTGAAAGAGTTTAATCGCAGCTTAAAACGATTCCAGACTAGACAAAGACAGTAACGCACAACAGTTGTTGTATAAGTGAAAGGACTGTTTAATGAAAAATGGACAGACACAGTTCACAGAATAGATAGATGATATGGATAGGCAGAGAAAGATCAGATAGATGATAGAGGGACAGCCCGGTACGGATGGACGGCTGGATAGATATATGTAGACGTATGGGTAGATAAACAGCCGGACAATTTGACGATACAGGATCGATTGATTGTTAACTTCGTTAACATCTAACCACCAATTCCCAACAGCACATTGCATGCGACAAAAACTACGAGCGACCACATTTTCACAAATCTCTTTCGAGTTTGAACTGTGAACAGGACAGTAAAAGTCAGCTGTAAATCATTAAGCAGCCGAGCAGCACCCACCAGTGTTTCAGATGACGTCTTGTACCTCTTCACCTGGCTTTCTAATCTCATCACCTGAAGTGGAACAACATGGTAAACGAGATCGAGCTATCTATCCCGTCCTGAATTTCCCTCCAGGCCAGTTGGGAAAACGTGCTTCTTGGAAAACAATGGTTAATCGATCCACCCCCTCCCCTAAAACGGTTGTATCGTTTATCTTATAAACTGTACTGGGGGAACAAATGAACCCTCAGGCCCTCTCTGCCAGCTGTAACTGTGTGTATACTTGACAAACACATGTCACTTTACTGTTGTGAGTTGTAAACAACGTTAGTGCTAAATGCTGCAAATAAAATTCAAGGACTTTAAAAGCATATTTTCAAGGAGTATTCTGACATGTTTATACTTGAGTGTGAACGCACAATTTTTTCACAAGGTTAAACCATCAACTCTGCAGACCCCTGCCCCTCTCCACCATATCATTCAGCAAATATATAAAAGTATAAGAGTCAACGGTGTAAGTACGGACTAACAAAACTAACTGCGATCGTGTGTGTGTGTACTGTACGTGTTTCTGAAGTACGAAAATGTGAACACTGACTTTTGCACTTTGAGAAAGTTGCAATATCAAAGTATTGAATATTACCTAAACTTACTAATTTAAAAGGTTCTTCAAGCGCCCTTGAAAACAAGAACTGAATACAAGCACTTTTCAAGCACGAACCCTGACTGAGTACAATTACTCACCAGCCCTTCAAGACGGGCATTCTCTTGTTCAGCTTTTTGTAATTTCAACCTAAAATCATTAATTTGCCTTCCAAATTCTCCTGTAAGAAGAGATAACACAAAAGTTGACATTAGTGAACTAAGTGTATCATCCACACAGAGCACCGAGCAAATATCAGTACATAATTCACTCAGCAATCCTTTATTTTGCAATGTGTCCCACTTGAAGAATAACACTATAGTCTGTGGAACCAGGAGAAATGAAGCTTCACCTCAGTGTGTATCAGGCTCCATTGAATAAGAATAAAAGACACTCTCTCAACGTACTAAGTAATTAGGATGAACCTTTTTAAGAATTACGGTTTGTCTTGTATATTTTGAAAGGGCATACTACCAGTTTATAGAATGAACTCCAACCTTCAGGTGGAGTTGAGTAACCTTACCGAATGGTTTGCTGCAAACAATCTTATACTTAATGCAAGAAAACTAAGTTTATGCTTTTTGAAACAAACAAATGTCTAGCCTCAATTACTTTAGATGGTTCAGCACTACCTTTAACTATATCTGATTCACCTATTGAGACTGTATCTGCAATGAAGTATCTGGGTGTAGCATTAAATTCGTCTCTAATCTGGCATGACCATGCATGTAAACAAGTTAGCTAAGAAGATTAGTAGTAGATTAGGTTTACTGGCACGGATTAGAAGACTTCTTCAAGTTGATACATGTAAGCAGTTGTATATCACCCTTGTAGTACTGTAATGCTATTTAGACAAATGCCGATCAAACTTGTTTGGAACGACTTATCAGATTCCGGAAGAGAAGTGCTTGGTATAATTCTGCAGAAAAAAATACGAGATGAAAGTTCTCCAGATTTGTTTAAACAGCTCGGTTGGATACCCATTAGTGATCGCTTGGACTTTCCATAAATGTATTGCTGCAAATATGTGCCTACATGGCTTTTCCATCGTATCTCTCAAATATTACAGAGAGGAACTCAGCAGTACATAATTATAGTACTAGAGGTACAGATAACATCCACTTAGGCAAAATATTATCTAAATCAGGCCAGAGATCATTTGCCCATTCTGCGGCCATGCTGTTTAATAGCCCGTACACCCTGACGTGAAGTTTGCTGAAAGTGTGAATAATTTCAAATCGTTGTATTGGAGGCATTACAAAAAAATTGACACTTTTATAATTAAATAATTTATTTATTTATTTATTTATTTATTATCCATTTATAGATTAGTATCTTAGATTTTAACTTAGTATTTATTAGTAGATATATTATTAATTACATTATTATAGTTATTAAGTTGCACAGCATCCTTGGAAATCATCGAAAACTAAATGATTACTGTGGTTAAATGAAGTTATTATTATTATTAATATTATTATTATTATCATGCATACACGTGGTTAAGCTGGCGAACTCTCAGTGGTGCGGAACATCTCGTGCTCTCCACACCAGGAACGCGACACTATACACTTAATGACCGCTCACGAGTTAAACATCTGTTTTGTTTCCTGAGAATCTCAATGAGCGGGAGTATGAACTAATATTTTGCTGCAGCAAGTACATTGATGCAGAAGAAACAATAGATAAAAACAGCCAATTCGTATAGAGCAGTTAACGGATTGTGACTATTCTGCACAGCTATTGCTTCACTAAAAGTTATAACAAAATAGCGAAACATCTGCATAAAAGCAGGAAAGGAAAATTACGAGTTTTATTTGTAACATACCGTATCGAAAGTTTTGAAACACCCCCCCGGCCCCACATCCCTTTTTTAGTTCACATGTTTTACACACACACGCATTCCAGTTAACAACCTTTATGTCTCTACCAACAAAGTTTCCTTCCAATTTATCATATTTGTTTGATTTACTCACCAGTATACAGAATCATCGGATTATATAGTAAAACAAGCGTTTCTGATATCAAGGTCACTTGATTCAGAACAGAAAAACTCTTTTCATAACGAACTGAAAATGTTGATACAATCTTTTTATCCTGAATTAACTGGCAGCTTAGAGGTGATTACTCACGGTTCAATTGAACAAATAACAAAGAGATTGGAAACTAAATACTTAGAATTCTGGAAAAAAGAGCTCTGTTCTTCCAGGAAACTTGATTTTTATAAAACGTTAAAGAAAGATTTTCATACTGAAATTTACATT
>JANSTR010087550.1:0-12401 GCA_025434805.1 Antipathozoanthus remengesaui | reverse complement strand
CTTCGGCGAAATACAACGCCATATTGGATTCGTTTGTACCTACAACTACCATAATGCACGTTCGAGCCGAAAAGCATTGTTGAGGCTCTTTGACGACATACAGAAGGTCTATTGCTTTGTCAATCCCTGGTTGATTTTGTCATATACTTTCCTTCTGCAGGAAAGAGGCAGAAACGGCTTCCCTTCTTGATACTTGGCGAATAATCAATCTAATGCGCGTGCTTGGAGCGGTGTTAGGCTGGGTGCTGATATCACTTCAACCTTCCAAGGACTACACCGCCCGTGAGTAGCTCGAAAATAGTGAGGGATTAAAGTCGGGTTGTTAAGTGCTGCTTGGGTTTGCAATGGTTCTTCTGGTCACACAAATAAATACCTCAAATGAGGCTAACAAGATATTTGTTATATCGCTTTGCTGAAAAATGTTACCAAACTTTGTAACTGAAATGGCGGCCGTTTGAGAGCTAGAGGTCCGTAACTTAGGATATAATGGAGCCGAAACCAATTGTAGAATTCGTACACATTTTAGGTATCCTACTGATGATCAGTTACTGATTTGTGTTTTATTTCAGGAACATGTAGTTGTCTGTTAAAATATACGGACCTGAAATTGACCAATCACCCCGCGCGAAATCAATCGGCTATTTCTTTTTATACCTTACACACTTTACCTGAATACCTTAAGAATATTTTGAGCTAAATTCGTAGCGATGTGCTTTCCAGAAAGGTCGATTTTCAAACTTCGAGCCCTGAATACTATCGTGGGCATATAATGAATTGTCATAATATACCAGTGCTCCAAATTCTGCTAACCAATACTTTCTTTTATTTAGAAAACCTTTATGCAGATATGGATCCAGTTAGTGGCGACGAAGGTACGCGAAGTCGACCATTCACCGAGACACGACAGCCGCAGTTGGCATAAACAGCCATCACTGGACCTCATCCAGTCACAATTGGCCATTTTCGAGTTTAGTTCGCGCGAACAATAACTTCAACTTGAGCCTTGGTGCCAAGCTTGCATACTTCAGGTTCGAATTGAAGTGTATTCCGTCAATGGCCTATTGCTGCGTTTTGCATGACGTCATGGCCATGTTGTTGGAAAACAGAATTTTTGCAATCATATTTTGTTTTGTGCACCAACAAGGTATCCGTTCTTCTGGGTATTGGATAAAATGGAACCCACTGGTATGAACAGGCGTCAGCTGGACCAGATCTGTGTGATTGCAGTTAAATACGGTTAAAGCTTGTGCTTTAGGGGATAAGTGTATAACAGACACTACTCTACTACTTTACTAGGAACTTTTCTTTTCTCATTTTATACTAAATTCGGCGCTGTTTTTATTGTAAATATATTGTAAATAATAATAATAAAAAAATAATATATATATATATATACTGTAGACACAACAACAGAATTAATATAGTGAACAACTTTGAAACAAATATTCGAGGGCGGAATTGTAATGCCAAAGCTTTATCATCAACATTATCATCACCATCATCAACATCATCACCATGCTCATCAACATCACCATCATCATTGCCATCACCATCATCATCACCATCATCACCACCATCATCACCACCATCATCACCATCATCATCACCATCACCACCATCATCATCAACATCATCATCACCATCGTCATCATCACCATCATCATCTCCCGTCTGTTATCCATCATGTATTTCATTGCTTAGCCATTGTGAAAATTTGTAAAAACAATTTCTTTTGCTGTTTTGCTAGAGTGAGGTCGTTACAGAAAATATCAAGCAGAGGCCATTCTGTATTTGCCGGACAATAGTGAGGAAAATGCGTCGAGGCCAAAGCTTGATATTTCCCGTAAAAACCGAACGTTCGAGGTTAATAAGTATTTTATTATATAGCCTCTTTCTGAAAACAGCACCATCGGAAGTGAAAATTGTTTACTTTCAGTTTTCGTTAATCGTTAATGAGCTTTCTTAGAAACACAGGATGCAGTGAAACACCGATGATCGTCCTTATAAATCAAGCACGCTGATAACGTTCTTCACTGTGTATTCCGCCATAGGCATTCAAACATGTCTGGAGAGGTCGAGGAGGATATTAAAGCCGTTCATCTAGATGAGCTCGATGCTTCCACTCCGGGAGCTCTGCTTAGTAAAGTCGAGAACCAACTTCTCGAGGCAGTCAGAAAAGGAAATAAACACCAGGTTAAGAAATTCATAAGCGGAGGAAAAGTTTATTCGAACTGCATGGATGCAAAGGGTGAAACCGCCCTCCAACTTGCGGTTGCAAACAATCAGAACGCGCGAAGTTCTTTGCCATATAATAATGTAGTTTAGTAGAAATCTAGTCACTGTCTAATGCAAATGCTTCAATTTGATTGGCTATCATACTCATGGTCTATCACGCAATAGACCTCCTCCGTGAGACATTCTTGTCTTACATCCAAAATGGAGTCGGTTTCCTATTGTAATTATGTTTGAAAGTCTCTTATCCAAAGCGGTTCCAAGACAAATCGAAAAGTGTCACAAAATATGGTGTGAACAATGTTTCCCAACAAATGTTTTGCTCGTGAGCGCGAGTCTCCCGTACGCACGAAAACAACACAAACTGAAACTCAGCGGACTCTTTTTACACAAGTTTAATTGTACAATTTCATAGAATGGTTTGTTTCATGTATGGAGATTTCTACTAAAACAATTAGAATATTCGCTCTCAATTTCTATCAGCAGTTTGATAGTTCAATCAGCCTCCGGCCTCGTGAACTATCAGCTGATAGAAATTGCGAGCTCATATTCTAATTGTTAATTATCTACAGTTCAGCTCACATCATCCCGTTATCCATAAGCTTCCTATCTCGCACTGATCTATCTATTACAACTCTCTTGTTCCTTCTTAATATATGATGTATGTGTAAGCAAACAACGTAGTTCATTCCAGATGAGTAACTGAGTGCTTTATGCAGATTCCAGATTAAAGAAAACTTGTTGGCTGGTTCGCGTATCACATCGTTCGAATATTTACTAATTTTGCACTCGTCTCCGTGTATTCTGTGTATGTATTCTTGATTTTTGTTGCTCGTTTGCAGTAAGGTGCACCAAATCAAACGTTCATTTTTCTCGTTAACTTTCTAATTTTCTAAAACTGTTTAATTGCTAAAAACATCCATTGTCAAAGTTCGCCTCCCGGCAACAAAAAGATCTGCGTCAAAATCTTCATTGTCACCGTTTTCACACTTTGCAAACTATTCCTCATATAAAGGAACAACTGTAAGCAACTGATGATTTTGCACTTAAATTTTCCAGTTTTATTTATCAGAATCGCAATTCTTTTTTCCCCTTCTTTCCATCCTAGATATACTCACTGGATGGTTTTCTAAGTTCTGTGTAGGTCCATCTAGGTGTATCGGTTTTTCTAATGACATTATCGGCTCAATATTAATACCCCTTACCATATTAATTCGGTTTTGTTTTAATTGTCACAAACGCAAAACATTGGAGGAGAGGATTGCTTTCATTTTTTCTTGTAGCCTTTTGAAGCGGTTTAGTAATATACCATAGTCTCAAGGAAAACATGCTTCTCGATATCTCAGTATAAGAGATTTCTTAACAGCAGCATTTTGAAGTCATTACTTAATGTGGCATACACGTGAGAGTGATTTTTGAGAAAGGATAATTTGGTGCGTCCAACGGCTCAATCCAATTGATCACTGCGAGTACAGCATGCATTACAGTGCTAATTGATCTGGTTTCTTCGGATTAGCTAAAAGTGTTATTAGAAATTCAGCTCTTTCCCAGAGGAGCGGTAATACTTATCCCGTCACCTGTTCGCCGCAACAAGGAAATTGGAATTCAGATAAGTCTTGCGAGTTAGCTCTGTTTTAAGGTAAGTGCACTTTCACTTTTATGAGCTTATCTGAACATTTTCGTTTGCTATTCATTTTCTGAATATATATACTAAGCATTTAAGAATTCTATTTCTAGTTTGAAATTTTGTATTTTTTTTGAATACATATACTTAGTATTCATTTAAGAACTGTATTTCAAGTGCTATATTCGTTTGCCTTGTTTTCTGTGTATGTACACCAAGTACATACCAATTGCATTCCTAGTCCTGTGTTAAGTATATCTTTTTTACTTGTAGCTTAAACTGTTTGTTTTCACACGGCTAAAACCTCTTACAGTCATACAAACTAAGTCACATTAAGTACATGTATCTCTTTCACTTGATCTTTTCTTTGTTGTATCTCGATACCAAATTAACAATACATCAAAATTTGTTTTACAATGCGCACATTTAGACTGCGTCAACTAGAAACTTATATCTACGACGGTTAGGATACCACGTCGTTTTTCTATGTTGTATTTCGATACCAAACGATACCTTAATATTTTAGATACCCAACGATACTTTATTATTATTTTTTTATAATATATGCACGTATTGAGTCTGAGATCAGCCTGAAAGTTGTGTCCACGGTAAGGATACCTTTCTGTTTTTCTTTGTTGTATCTCGATACCAAACATTACTTTAAAATCAGTTGGTTTTACCGCGCAGTGCACACATTGAGCCTGAAATCTATATTTACAGTTAGGAAACGCGACAGCCACAACAGAGTAATAACCGCCACAGCTGCAAGACTCCTATGTGTTTTGGCTTGTTTTTGCCTTATTTTCGTTCCCAGCATGTTGAAGGAAATAACTCTGCAGGATGTCAACATTCTGACCTCCAGTATCTTTACATTATAATTATCTGACTGGAGTTTTATATGTATAAAAAAGTGATCGAATCTTAATGATCTTTCTCTCCGGACGTTGAGTGTACAAATTTAAATGGAGATATTTTTTGGGGATGTATTTTACATATTTACAATATCAAATTTAAACAAAGGAAGAATCGGATAGTTTAATTATACTCATTTTTATAAGAACCTTTCTTTATAAGAACGACAGGCTGGAAATTCGCCAAAATATAAGACTGAGGAATGGCCGAGAACAACATTGTTTGCAACTAGAGTAAAATACATGAACATTTTAAAAGAACAATTTGCAGGACTCATTATATCTTTTCTTTTACTCAATCTACTTGAATATCAAATATCGAAGCTCGTATCTTTTTACATACACTATACAGTATGTGGACAGCAGCTAGTGACTAAAATTTGCTCTCAGAATATTTTCTTGTGAGAAAAAAGAAACTTAGTATACCAAATACGTATGATTATATTAAGATCATTTGAGGCTAAAATCACCAAATATTTAAGAACATTCAGCCTTGGCCAAAAAAGACGTGAGTGTAGGGAACATTCAGTCCAATAAGATAACAGACAGCTATTAAAGAAGAGCTCGATTTAGAAAGGCAAGTTATTAACAGAATGCTTTCGGTTTCAAATGTATATATATAATTATAATGTATATGCTGTTGATGTTCCGCCTTTATGATCATAGAGCAAACTCCTTTTTTCTGATCATGTTGCAAGACTTTTAATTATTAAAACAAGTAAGAAATTAACATCTTTCGTACCAGCTACAGATATTTCACTCTATACTGGATTACTGCTATTATTCCTTGCTTTTGCTCAAAAGGAATAATCACGATTAGAGTCAATGCATTATTGAGAAAATACTATTTTAAGAAGGAACTTCATTAGCAATATCAGCTTATATATAATTTGAAAACATTAAAAAGTGCAAAATAAAAATATATAAAAGAGATACAATCGTTTAAAGTGCATGATTTAATCAATAGCTACAAAACAAACGTTGTTATTCTAAGATTTGCCCTTACTTCTCTCTGCTATTATTAACCCCGCTGTTCCTCCTGACTTTTCAATTTAGTAAATTTATCAAACTTTAAGAAAATTGTCAACTTCTGAATTTCACGAAACAATGAACATTTTGAGAATCTACTCTTTGAGACAAGCAAAATGAATGGTCACTTTATAGAGTTCTGTCAACTGGTTCAAAAGTTAGGACATTCTTGATTTATTTGAAATCAGGGTTTAGTAGGGAAAGGTTTAAAATTCCATGTACATAACCTCATTTTTGATTTAATCAAAGTGAGTTTATGTGCATGGAATTGACCAAAGTGGGATTATAAGCTTGTTAAGTTTTTATAACACAGTGCGAATGAAAAATCTATTTGATTTAATAAACCAACGAAACAGATGTTGAAAGAATTCCATTTAAGTAACGTATGACGAAATTCTCACAAAGTATTTTAATTTGTTTACAGTTCTGAATGCAGCATGCATCGTTCAATAAAAAGTTTGGCTTTGGAAATAATGGATTTACGTGGGCATCTCAATCTGTTTTTCTTCAAAACAAACGAAAAGACTGTTCATAGACACGAGATAATAATTATAGCGCAGTTATACTGAATTAATGAGGCTATTTGTCTTTCGTCGCCTGCTGTGAAGTTATCTATTGGAAAATAAAGCAATGGTATTGGCTACCTTTTTACCTCGGGAGTAATTATCAAATGTTCAATTGTATTTCTATGAATGCATTCTTTGATCTGATTCAGTGTGTGGATATACTGATAAACCGCAATTTAAGAATAATTCATTTGCAAAGATGAATAATAACGCTTGTTAATAGTCGTGTGTATCATCGAACTGATTTTTTATTTCATAGCGAAGGTCCTGAATTTGTTTGAAAAAGTCCAAGAAAGGTTCTTGTATTTCACATCCAGTAAATAGTGGCAACCCTGTAAAGTAAATTTTTGTTATGTAAGAAGAACTTAGGTCTTCATTTATACTCGAATGTGTATGGAAACCTGCTAGATCAAGGATACCGAGAGAAATATATATTAAATATTTCTTATAAATCCCAGAATAATGGATTATTTCCAGATTTTCCGTCTTCTACGGAATACAACGCTTCTAGATCCAAGAACGTTTGAGGAGTATTGTTAATTATGTAACAGAAAATGTGCACTGTGTTACGATCGCCACTGCATGGTGACTTTTTTCGCTTTTTCGATGATCAAACGCTTGCAAACTAAAGTGCGGACCACTTTGTAAATTGAAAAGAAACTTGTTAAGTCTGTATCTTTGAAAAAAGAATGTTGAGTAACTGAATAGGGAGGAACACAATTGTTTCGATCTGTTACAAAGATACAATTAGAGTATCTCTCTTGCAGTTCATTTTACACCTGTTACAGAGAGCAGGCAGAGCAGTTAACATCAATGTTTATCTGTAAAATGATGTTAGTATCATGCTGTGTGTCATTGTCATGTCGGCCTTTTAATATCACCAAATAGTGATTGATGCCAGCTAAAGAAACCACAACAATCAACAGACTCAATATTAAAATGACCACAAAATCATAACTTGATAGCTGTTTCAAGCACATGGGAAGAAACCAGCCTTTCAAATACTTTTGTATAGCACACTGATATAGCTTCCTACCCATCCATAACTAACTGTTTTCTTGAACTTCAAAAACAAAACAAATATCAGCATGTTTGTGAGTAAAACTTGAGTTGACCTGTTCAATCTGAATTCCAAGATAAACTGATGAGTTGTTGTGGAATATCTCTTTTTCTTTCTCGGATTCGTCACTCATTTAAACAACTTGTATTTTGGAAATTCAAGAAAGAAAATCAAGAAAATTAAGAAAATCATAACCCCAACATTGCCTCCCTGGGGAGGGAGTACTCATAATATTTTGTTTGGGTAGTGGGGTGGGGTGCAGCTCGGTTGCTCAACTTGTTACACTTCTATACTTTGTACTCCTTTATCTACAATTAAAGAAAGCGAAAGTAAAACTTGTAAAGAGCAGGAGAGAGCTAATAAAAAGAAAGACTGGGTAAAAATTATAAAAGATACAAAAGTACTGTAAGATAAAAATATTAACAATGCAGAATACGTTGACGAGCGGCACTCACTCGTTGATCCAAGAATGTACCTGCTTCCACGACCACCATGCACACAGAACTCCCGACCATGTGGTAGCGAAAACGTTTGCTGGTTTGTGCGGTTTTGTAAAGGAAACAAAAACGGCTTAAAATATGGGGTTATACATTTTCAAAGTGAAATACAATAGAAGATACGAGTTTAAATTGTGAATCTCTTAAATCTCTCTATGTTATAACACATTGAGTAGGTTTAAAGAGATAAGCTTCTGAGTTTTCTGTTTACAAGAACATGACATATTTTGTCTAGATACCGAGAAAAAAGTAAATAAAGCCACTTATGCAAATTACCTACCCTATATTCTCGGCAACGTTGCTTGAAAACGCCATCGACAAAATGGGAAAAGTGTTTAACGTTTACTTAGTGAACATTGTGGAAATAAGAAACATTAATACTGTTCGATGATGGAGGGCATTAGAAATATGTAAGTGCAGTATACGTGTCTTGCCTTGAATTCTATTCTTTGTTAATCTATTGTATGCAGTACTAACAAGATGGTGTACTACTTCATACAGATAATTTAGTGTGATAATGTCACATAAGAAGAAACTAAGAGAATAATAATAATTAAAGCCCGTATTTCAAAAGCGACTATCCATTAGTTTGTTCCCAATAAGTTTAACTTAAATGATAATCCCATTTGGAGGGAATTTTACAACTTATCAGACTTTTACAACATGTTGAAATATCTTTGCCTGGACGTGCCTCGAGCTAAATAATCGTGGATGGAAGAAGAACCATGATCGGAAAGTTAGTGGTAATAATGAATAACGAGTATTTGACAGTGATACGTGAATTAAGTTTACGAACCGTCAAAACTCTGTAGAATAAATCATACACCATGGAGAACACTTGTATAGATGAATGAAGAAATCATTGAATTATTATGACTAATTGAAGTCAAATGACTCTGCTTCCGAACCTGAAAACAAACCTGTGGTTTTAAAATTTTCGTGCAGTTTTACAATCATTTCAGATACCATTAAATTGTTATGGATAGCACGACGCTTGCCAATATATCAGTCGACCGGTTCTGTTTCCTTAGAAAGTATGTTTTATACCATTTCAAGATTCAGTGGAATAAATAAACGTATGTTGTTGGCGTTCAGTATATCGTTAAACTGTTAAAAATTTTAACCCATGTCATGCTAAACCTGATTTAACATAATCCAAGGATACCTTAACTTTTGAACCAGTTGATGAAACCCTATAAGGTGACCATTCATTTTGCTCGTCTTGAAGAGTAGAAGTGTTTGGTGTTATTCAATCTAACTTTTGAACCAGTTGTTGAAACCCTATAAAGTGACCATTCATTTTGCTTGTCTTGAAGAGTAGAAGTGTTTGGTGTTATTCAATCTAACTTTTGAACCAGTTGTTGAAACCCTATAAAATGACCATTCATTTTGTTTGTCTTGAAGAGTAGATTCCCAAAATGTTCATTATTTCATGAAATTCAGAAGTTGACAATTTTCATAAAGTTTGATAAATTTAACAATTACAATATTGAAAAGTCAGGAGGGAAAGAGTTAATAGAGTTGAGATCGTTTCCTGGGCTCATCTCATCAACTCAAAATCATCCACGGTCCTCACTGGCAGTGTTTCGCAAAAGGTCACCTACAGAATGGTCACTTTGGTTATTTTTGGAAGCCTCTTCAATTTTTCAACAATCTATCTTCTCATTTATGTGTCACTGGAAAATTGTGAAACTTCCTCCGATCTGTGATACCCGTAACACAGAGCACTGACTGAGGAGAGGATATATTAATGACGCACAGTCCATGAGCTATTAACTACTTATTAATCGAGAGTGAGGTCTTTAAGGAAAATATCAAACTGAGGCCGTACTGTATTGACCGAGTGATAGCGAGGTCAATGCGTCGAGGACAAAGTTTGATATTTTTTGTAAAGACTGAACGTTCGAGGTTAATAAGTATTTTATTATATGGCCTTTATTTGAAATGTGCAAGAGAACATTTTTGCTTTTCACATCCGGGTATGTGTGTGCATAGGTCATTAACAATAAATCCGTAATGCACTTGGGCATTATGAGAAATACAGACCTATCATGAACCAATCAGAGCGCACGTACTATCATGGCCGTATAATATTAATTAATAGTACATAGTTTTCTTACTTTATTTTTTTCAATTTGTAATGATTATAGGACTGCCTGTTGTCCAAATTCAGTCTGTAATCATTTCAAGTGATAAACAAAATTTGATGAGGCCAAAAGCCGAATCAAATTTGTTTTCACGAGAAATGATTACAGACAGAATTGGATGACAGGCAGTTCTATTACCAATTTATTATAAAAATAACAATTTGTGAAAATAACTCATTTTCCAAAAATAAAATTTCCAAGAATGAGTAATGGGCAGTTTACAGTTTCTTAGTAACAGGCCACATACATGTGAACAACTTGGCCAATCAGTAATAAGCTGCTCAGTCAAGTGCAGCGATTGTCCAATAACAAGGTGTCCATTTAACAGCATACTGTTATCGGCCAGTGTTGCTGTCTGATTCAGGGGAAAATTGAGTGTGGAATGAGCCAATCAGATTTGAGGCAATTGTTATTTTTATAATAAATAATATAATGTCAAATTTTAATAAACTTGTTTTGTCATTAAATTTAATATTAAGTAAACCATAGATCTTAAATTTTGCTTGTAAACTGCTTACCGTAAATGAAGGTTGTGGTGAACTTTGTCAGAAGAAGAGAGAAATAAATGGCTGTCCTCACAACTGCAACCAGTAAGTAGAAAGTTTTGTTTGTTCATGTATTCTAATTCCTAAGTGTATTTGGTGCTGGTTGAGTTTCCTGTAACTGTAAGGTACGTACGTAGTACATGTATACACAAATCACAATGAATGATTCTCTTTATCTGTTTCAACATAAATTATGAAATGTTGCTGTGGTAGCTTGAACAGTGTTTTTGTTTTTCTTGAGGTTTAATAGTATGGAACTAGGTATATCAACTATGAAAGGAGGTACAACTTACAGCTGTACCATTTACTGTATCTTGACCCAAGCTAAAGTTCAGATTGGTTTACAGCTGGGGAAAGGAGGTACAACCAGTAGGGAAAGGAGGTACAACCAGTAGGGAAAGGAGGTACAACCAGTAGGGAAAGGAGGTACAACCAGTAGGGAAAGGTGGTACTGAATCTACCTGAGTGTGTATTGGCCTTAAGAAAAATGCCGTTAGCTTCCTTGAAAACAGGTTGGGAGAATTTAGCTTTTCATCCTACATAGTATAGTGTCAAGTGGGTCATATCCTGTGTAAATAATGTAAGAAGAAGATCCATGCTAATAAAGTGGCTCAGGGGGTGAAAGGGGTCATTTTCCTTGGGTTTTGATACAGAGCAGTAATTATAAACCTTTCAGTCCCACTCATGACAATCAATGCATTGCAGAATTATCCTGAATTGTTATTTATAGGTTCCATGTTAGCATATTGAGAGATATTTACTTTTCATCAAAGATAATTTTCTGTATATGATCAGTTGTTTTATTCTCATCACCAAACAAGTCAAAGATAGCATAAATTATATACCTAGAGTGTAATCCCTCAGATGTTTCTATTATGCTTACTAAATTTTGTATCTCAGATTCTCAGCCCAAACAGTGGTCCTCATACATGTATTTCACTTCTTTTTGTCTGCATCCATTTGAATTACACAGTCAGTTTACAAACTTGTTGTTCACTTTTTGATTTTTGTTGGTGTCCTCACTGTGAGTACCAGTCTCACCTGAAGAGGAAACTTGCATGAACTCTGAAACATACCAAAAAAATCAGAGACCAACAAGCGTGTAATTCGAACATAAGAAAAGAAGCGAAATATGATATAAATTAATATATGCTATTGACCAAATGTAACATTGTTACGAGAATGATCTAATGGATGATGTGTTTGTGCTTGAATTTGTGTTGCAGCCTCATGATCACTGGTGTGAACAGGCATAATTATAAAAGAACTCATGTTTGAAGTAATTCTGAGAATGATGTATTTATTTCAGGCTATGTCATCCTGGTCCATGTCCTAGTTGTCCAGTGATGGTTGCTAAAGCATGTGCTTGTGGGAAAACAAGGTATCCTTCAAATATAATTTACCTTGTACATAGTAGTCATATATAGAGTAGCAAAAATAAATTATCAGACAGAGGTTTAATAGTCACTGTCTATAGTGTAAGTGAACATTGCAAACATGTCACAAGACAAAAATCTTGCCCTAATGATTGTATGGTTTCATTATTGTCATATTGTCTTTTCTTACTGAGTTAGTGAAGTTGGATTAATTGCATCATTCTGTTCACAGTTAGTTGAGTGGAATGGGTGGGAAGCTCGACAAATATCAAAGACCCTGAAGTGAAACTGGATTGGATGTTGAGACAGACTGTCACATGATATTGACAATGCACGGTCTTTTGTTTTAATTATGCTCATATTATCTGCAAGTTTTTTTATACAGTTGGATCTTACTGGCTGAATTTTGGTAAT
>JANSTR010087439.1:0-12402 GCA_025434805.1 Antipathozoanthus remengesaui | reverse complement strand
AAATCTTGTATACAATGATCGTTTATACCAACCCCAGTAACCCCGCGGCGTAGCCCGGGGAGATTCCCGGGATTCCGCAACCCCCCCCTCTCTAGCCCCCCCCCCCCCCCGCACGAAATGCAAATTGTAAAAAAGTTTCATTTATAGTTCATGTATACCGTATAGTAGGTTTGGAATCCCCCCTTTGGAGAGACTGGCTGCACTCGTGTAACATCGATATCACCTATCACAAAATCGAAACACTATTAGTTGATCTCTACGACGCAGGACTCACGAACGCCAGTGATTACCCATGATTGAACTGCAATCGTGGTTAACAAAAGAGCAAAGTCTGGACGCTTCTGCAATAAAATGTCTTATTTTGTATCCTAAACTCTTTAGGTCCAACAACCACACCATCTCCGACAGCACCCGAATTCGAACCTGGCCCACTTTTCTCGGTGGCAATTGCCATCTTGGCCTCGAGTGAGCCCCAGGCTCCCAGCACGAGACCGAGTGCTTCGGCACGTAAGTGCACCTTCGCATTTAGACAGGGGCAAACTGTTTATATCTTATTATCAGTAACGCTATCTACCATAGTATGTTGTAGTTTTATCAACGAGAAAGCCTTTGTCTATTTAGGCATATTGAGCGAATATGTCATACACACGATAAGCAAGGATTCCGAGCTGTATTTCACATCCATTCTGTTGTCCCATCTCTTTATCTGGTGTACTACTTCGGCTTGTTTGAAACTTTGTTTAAAACCTTGAATCTTATTTAAAGTTCTGTTTTACATTATCTTCGCTGACCAAAGTCAAGCATCTGCTTCTTGTATTATTTTGTAACAGCAACCAATCCAGTTACAGTTGAATATCTTCTTGTATAACCTTGCAAATGAACAAGTGCAGCCTGGTTTTCAGGGGGGACGTAAGGAGCGGAATAAGAACTTTTCCATACAAACACTGTAAAACGGAGACAGAACGTAAGACATCAAAACCTTCCGGTTCTTCACCCTTCCGTCTCCGTTTTACAGTGTTTGTATGGAAGAGTTCTTGTGCTCCGTTTGCGCTTTCGTTTCTTGCGTCGCTCGTGAATACCAAACTTACTCATTTTGGTCAGCAGTCACTAGCAAGTTAGAAATTTCAGTCGACTGAAGTTTTCCGATCCAACCTCCACCAGTTTTCATCCAGGCTCAATCGTCTCTCCAACTCTAATAATGAAAGTCAGTTGGACTCAGGTTAGGTAGGAACATAAAATACAGCGCACGTGGAAACGGGTGTCTTTAGATTAGCTTCTCCGTCTCATTCAAAATGCTAAGTATAGCCTCGTTGAAGCTGGAGATCAGATGGAGTATTAAATGTAACACTGCAAATCGCAGGCAACACGTTTTTAAAGCATAATCAGTCTTTTTATTTGCGATGCTGAAACAAGCTTGTTGTGAAACGTTGCGGATGGTATCTCTTCGGGGTTGAAATAAGATTCGAGCACCCCCAACTTGGCATCTTTAAGGAGCTAAATCAATTTTTCCGACAGATATGTCCGTCTAAAAATATAGTGTCCCCCTCTCCCCAGGTTGTCGCGGGCAGGGTTTAGATATTTAAGTTTTAGTCTGCAGTGTAGGTTTTGTACATGTACTTAATTGTGTACCTTGTTGCATTTTTCATGTTCCTCAACCCAGTCCCTGCTGGTTCAGAGACTAATACAACAAGTAAGTCCAAACTGAATTAGTACGTTCATACAAACCTGAACAAACCATTTGCTTTTAAAATTGTGAGAGACGAGGCAAATTTAGAGAGGACGGAGTTTAAGCTCGTGATCTTTAGTTCTGACAGTGAATTTCACTATTCTGTTTCAGTTCTAATTATTTTATCAACGTGTGTTTTCTCCTTATGTTTGAGACTGAGAGGGTTAATCCTGTTCGTACGTAACTGTTTCTATACTGCTGCTTTGTGCGGACGATACACTAAATGCTGCATGTCTTGAGGTCAATGTTAAAGTAATCAGTGTTTCGCTGGCTTTGATGTTTTTACGTTGGAATATGCCTAACATGTCAAGTTTTTGCTCGTCTGATCATGACCTGTTGCATACCTTACAGTAAACTAAACAATACTTTGATTGCTGAGCTCCACTGATGTTTTGTTTGCGGCTGTTTATGTTCTGTATTTTGCAGTCTCCAGCGTGCAATTTAACTGATTAGTTGATTTTAATGGATGCCAAATATCGCAAATTACTTCCAATGTTTAGAAACACTTTGTATACACTAATAGTTTTTGTTTTTACGTAGCAGAAATTCATTTTGTGTCAAGTGTTGCATTTTCGTGGCAGAGCACTTTTTGCCTTCATTTTGCATTGCAGCTTTTTTCTAACGTCACCGGTTGCTTGCTGCCCATATTAATCCATTTCGTTTAATTTATTTTATACTCCATTTTTTACGACTGATAATTGCATAAATTATACCTCACCTATGGCACAAGTGCATTTAATGCAGTCATACCTCTATATGGCACAACTGCATTTAACACAATCGTATGCGCCTTTCAGTACTGCGCTTGTTGCTTGTGTTGAGCGAATACTCATTTTACATGCATTTTACTCTTTGTCTGATTAACAAACTTCACAACCAGCCTTATCCGTTAACAACATTCGTTTGATGTCAATGTATTTGAATAGCCTGTAGAATTATGGAAGTTATGGAAGTGGAAAAGTTAGTAGTGAAGTGAGGCATTACTAATCGGTGAATGAGCGAGGTTGGATGTACAGAAGACCACATGCCAGTGCTTCGGTTACTGGCCAATCACCTTCGTGTTGATTGGCTTTTGAGAAATGGAAGTCGCCTCCGGCAAAATTTCTAACCGGCCGATGTTGTGCTGACACTACATCAAACAAAACGGATGCCATGAGCACGAGCTAGTTACTGAACTTCACTGGAATATCACGTTCTCTCCAGGCGATCCCGAGGTTGGTGCGCGAACACAGGACGGTTTGAGTGCTGGAGTGATCGCCGCCATCGTGATTGTGATCATCCTCATCATCCTAATTGTCATCGACCTGTTCTGCTGCTACTTTAACAGCTGTGGGCTGTTTTTTTGCTGCCACCAGACCTTATGTGGACGAGGTGGAGGAAGTTCCAAGAAAAAAAGTAAGTTATATTTGATTATTTTTGAGGATACAGGGAGACAGTTAAAGGGACAGACCGGCCGTGACGCTTTGTTTATGTTTTGATTTCAGCAAGAATATAAAATAGCTTTCGTAGTCCAAGATTATGAATGAAACTCAGCTCAGAAGACTATTAAAACAATAGATAAACTATTGTTTGGTTGTTGCTGGAATTTGAAAGTCGTATTTACTCAGAAAATTTTTGACCGTGGTAATTTTCGACCACGCGAAATTAGACGATTGTGTGACTCCTGGTCTGTCTCTTTAAGAACATGAATATGACACAACATGTGACAGCCGTTACAAGACCAACAAGAGGTTACAAGTAACCTGACTCGGGCCTTTTCCCATAATACTCTTGCGCGGCTCAGCTCGCACTACGCACGCATGTGCTGATAATCGCGACACAAAGAAGAAGAACGCCGCCTAAACCTTAACTCGGTGCCTCACGGCCCGAGTAAAAAGCAATTCTTGTCTGGATCATGCTTATTCTACACATGGGCATTTTATCACTGACATCACTGTACCAAATGTTGGAATCTTCGATCACACGCCAGTTTTTATATGCCGAAACTATATAAAGTTGAATATGGTTTCAGGTTATAGACAAATAACGTATTCCGATTTCAAAAATTTAAATGCAGAGGCTCTTCTCTCTGATCTCAAAGGTTCCCCCTGGGACAGTGCTTTTGTTTTTGACAATGTAGACGATGCTCTGGATGCAGTTGAATTGATTATGAGCGAGGCTATTAAAAACACATCCCTAAAAAGCAAAAGCATGTAAATAAAACAAAACAACCGGAATGGATAAATGAAGATATTGCGAATGCAATCAAAAAGCGTGATCAAAAATTAAAGACAGCTCCTAAGACAAATTCGCCCAACGAATGGTTGGAATGCTAGCGCATGAAGTGCTATGTGACGAATTTGATTAGAAAATCAAAGCGCATATATTTTCAACAGTCTATCGAGGAAAACAAAGGAAATCCCAAAGGAATATGGAAAGAACCGAAATCTCTGACATAGTACAGAAGGTCCCCACGACAGCCGGGACAATTATAGACCAATTCGGTGCTCTCCGTACTGTCTGAAGTTTTTGAAAAGCATATGCATGTTGCTGCCTCTCTCATTGATTACCTTATGAAAACAGGCTTGCTGTATGATTTGCAGTCGGCTTTTCGAGCGGGGCATTCTACTGAGTCTGCTCTAATTAATATGACAGATCAAATCCTCTTTAACTTAGATCAACACAAACTTTCTGGAATGGTTTTTGTAGACTTCAGAAAAGCGATCTGCGTTGTAGATGATCAGTTGCATCTCGCTAAACTGGGTCCCTAATCTATAGAATGAGTAATTCTTCATTGTCATGGTTTAAATCGTATCTCACTGATCGCCAACAGGTTGTCAGTATTGATGGTCAAAAATCGGACTCCCCGCCTAGTTGTCAAGCAAAAGGTTCCACAAGGTAGTGTCTTGGGTCCAGTACTGTTTTTAATATTTGTCAATGATCTTCCACTCTATCTATTAAATTCAACTGTTGAAATTTATGCTGATGACACTACAATAACTGTAACTGTGCATTTCTCTGAATTAAGAGATGGTCATCGAGTAATAGAATGTTCATCAACAAAAAGAAAATAAGCATTGGAATCATTTGCTCGTTTTTTGTTTGATACTGATTTTTCATGATGGTTGAAACCCTGTGAATAAACTGAATTTAAGCATTCTTGTCTCTTTGCATACGAAACGCCAATGACAGTGAGTCGGTCAACATTTGGCGCCAAAAGTTGCTAATTCACTTCTTTAACATGCAGGTCAGGTCACCCCAGCCAATTAGAATGTTCGTTATATCTACTTTATGATGCAGAATAACAGTTTGCTACTAAAATCAACCATTTTATTAACCAGTGGGTACGATTCAAAAACATTTCGTTCTACAACATATTTCTAACCGAGTAAAGGACTTTTCAACATTCTTGATGTAAAGACATTACCTTCGCATTCTCTTCCAGCGCGACCATGCGTGTACACATCCAAAATCTCCGCAGCTTGCTCACCAACTGTGTAATCAAGAAGGTCGGCATTCACCAAACAATAAAATCTTCCTTGTTTGTCTTGAATAGCTCGACGATAGAGAATCTCGATCTAAGGATATCGTGAGAAAAAGTTTAGCTCCCAACGTTAAAGTGCTTCTTATTTTAAAAGTTTATTTTAAATAGAGAATAATACATAGGCGCGCGGTAAGATGGAATTTATTATCAAGTGAAATTGGTATCTCACGAATGAGCCGTCAGCGAACATCAGTATTAAGGCCGTATTACAGTCAACCTTCTGAGCAACTGTACTCAATTTTTTGATAGCGACATCAATGTTCGCGACGCAGGTTGTTGCGCAGAAAATCGTTGTTGCAAGTAGACTCATGTAACACGGCCTTTACTGAAGAAACATTTTCAGTCTTGCTATATTGGGTTTCCAATAAATTTGAATAAATGAAACACCTTTTATCCCGTAAAAAATAATGATAGAATTTCTGTTAACACGATGTTTTCTGTTAGTTGTGCAGTACAAGTGCTAAATACTGGTTGAGTTTGTTTAATTTCTTGGATAATTTAACCAATTAGTCTAGCTAAATATGCTAATTATTACACACGATTTAACCCGGGTTAGCGCTAATAGGTGTTTTCGGAACTGAATTTTAAATCAACGTATGTTTCGTCTCAAGTGACTTAAAATACTGTTGCTTATAATACCATTCTCAAAGGATGCCTTACCTCTTCTAGACTTGTTGTTGCAGTACAAAGCAAAACTTCATCTGAACTTGGCAAAGACTGATTCAAATCTTGCCTGAAGAGAGCTAAAACCGTTGGAAAGATCTCATCTGGACAACAACAGATAATTCACAGTTAATATAGTATGAAAAGAACTCCGAATATCATTGTCAAGCTCGGCAGCTGTTCGAACAAGTTGCTTTTAACATAACTGATAAATATTAAGTTTAAACAATGTTATTTGGAGTTGTTTTCATACTATATTATCTTCATTTGTCGATGTGTAATGAAGTCATAGTTATATAGATGCAAATACTACCTTGTTGACAAAGACATTCATCTATAAATTAATTCGAAGCATTAACTTTGAAACTTTAACATAGAGCATTAACCTATCGCTTGGAGTGAAATTGTGTCAACAATAAAGGGGATTACCCGCTACAATTTGGTAGTAGTAATGTTCCGGACATGAAGCTTCTTCTCCAAATTTCGTGTACAGCGGTGCACGGTATGGGTAATTGTTACCATCGATATATGGTGATATCATAACTCAGTGCTCAGTAAAAGAACAGAATACCATGTTTTCAATTTGTTCCAAACATCATCAACTCCTATACGCTGAATGCTGAACTCATATACTGGAAACATACTTTCTTACAAAATTATCTTGTCAGTACTTCAACAAAGTCCGTATACCTCCAAATTAATACTGAATTGTTACCCAATCATTAATTTTCACCACAGTTTACAAGAGTTTATCCCATTAATCTCAACATCAATCCTTAAACCTTACTGTATGGCTTCTGTAGAATGTTTATTGTAGCCAGCAACTGTTATATCATTTAACAAGTAAAAAGAATAGTCGGTTTTATGGTTAGTTGGTTTTGCTACTGAATATGCACCACAAACCAGCATTATAAATATAATTACCTGCTGGTACAAGCATCATGTTTGGTCTTCCCTTCTTAAGGAACGAGGGAAAATTTCTAGGGGAAAAGCCTTTTCCTATAAAAAAAATAAGAAACCTGACATTAGTGTAACGGAATATGACGAATGGTCACGTCAATAAGATCAATTAAGCCACTCCAGGCAATCACACGTTTATCACTTGTTAGGAGTTAGCGAATCAGCGCGTGCTGTTTTATAAGATACACCATCCCACAAGGCGTCACAAGATTAGTGACAAAAAGAAAAAACACATTCGGCAAAACAAAAACACAAAATTAAATTCAATAAAGAAGTTGTTTTCGAGCCCCTTCACAACTCTAACTGATATATACATTCATGGATGCTCCGAACCAGTAGGCCACTCAGCCAAGCAACCTAGCCATGATTTCAAACGGAACATTTTGACTTTTGAGACATCATGGTTTCGCAGACGAACTCTGATAGAAATAGTTTTTATTGCCAAGTGTAACTGACCAAATGTAAACAAAAAGTGTCTTCTTCCCAACTTCTGTTATAACCGGTTCTTTGAAAATGTTTGTTTTTAATGTTCAGTTTTTATACGTTGAAAATATCTATACCGTTTTATGGGGAATCAATACATTGTATTCAGGATATGTTACCGGTTTGGGATGCGTACCCTTGAATGAGAGTTCTTGCAGTATTGAGCCTAGCTGTCTCAATGTGAGGAACTTTCCAATCTTCTGGTCTTCTTCGTTTTCGTCACGGCAACTTGCATCACTTTCACTAAAAAATATCAATATCAGCATTAGTAAATTGAAATAAATTGTTCTTTAAATTGTTCTTTCTGTGAAAAAATATTGCAGATTATTGCCTCAATGTTCCTCAAGCTACTGTATTGTACCTTTTTATGTCGTGCGTTTAAATCATGTTTTCATTGTCTTTGAAATATCAAGCAAACCGGACACCAAAGAAAATCGCTGGGCAAAGATGCCTCAGGAGGCAGTTGTTAAGCAGCTATTCTCCCCGTTTTTCGTAAGAACGTTGCATCGACACATGTTCCTTGCGTCTCTCCGAGGTGAAATTCTTATAAACGTCCACCATACAGGAGACAGACAGTTTGCCAGCAATTTCCGATTGTGTGCTGTAGATATGAGCATTCTTGACTATCATCTATTTTTCGTTTGCTACGTTTTCTAACGTGCTTTGTTAGAATCACTAACCACCAGAATTCCTCTTCCTCTTTTCAGAAACTTTGCTTTGTCAATTTTAGTGATCATTGTTGGAAGCCCATTAATGAGCAGCTTTTTTTTAATATCTATTTCTAACGCGTTATCAGGAAAAGGGTCTTGTTAAATATGCTGCTCACACTGAAGTTCAATTAAAAAGCTACCAGTTAACTGAGCCAGTTAAATTTTACTCATACTAGCTCTGATACAAGTCTTTCAACAAAACAGTTTTTTTCAGGCGTCACTAATTACGTAATACCTCGATCACACCATTGGCAATCAAAACAGTAAGTCAAGGTTAGTTGCAGCTAAATGTCGTTCTCTGCACAAGATACAACGAAGTCTGACGAGAGAACAAAGGAGAGGTGTGTGGGGTTATGTTGGATTCTGTTTTGGTCGCTCTTTTACACAAGCAACAACCTCTGCCTATACAATCAAGACTATTTATTATGACTGCTACAATCAATAAGCTATCTTGATTCCATCCGCTTTGTCTGTCTTTTTGTTTTTCTAGAGGCTTGTTGATAGGAATATGTGAAATTGCTGTTATTCGTCACTTAAATAAACGCAAAACCCATTGAGAACTTCAAAACAAATTTAAAAACAGTCAGAATATTATTCTTGTCTTTTCTTCTGAGAAACATTAATCGATCGGTATAAAAAGCAAAGAAAGTGGTATCATTTTAAGAGAAGCAGTATCTGTGTCTATAAAGAGGCCTAGGTTTGTTTCTTCAGGAGACCCCTTTCCTGTTACTACATTTTCATGTGAGAAAAACTATATCCAAATTATTTATTAAAACTGTATTTCTATTATATGTTAACTCTATACCTTATATACCACTAGCCGCATGGAAGCCAATATATTTATAATGTTCTGCAAAAGCTCTCAAAACACAACTTAATTTCAACTAAAATTAGTAGGAAGTATTCGTTACCAAATGCCGTCCTTGTAAAGTTTCAACTTACCAGGGTTGACTTTTTTCTTGA
The DNA here is from genome assembly GCA_025434805.1 of Antipathozoanthus remengesaui. NCBI lineage: Eukaryota > Metazoa > Cnidaria > Anthozoa > Zoantharia > Parazoanthidae > Antipathozoanthus > Antipathozoanthus remengesaui. Next base: position 3,374 of record JANSTR010087439.1, on the reverse strand, counting down.
TAGGCTTCTGTTTCATTTTGGCTAGCTTCTTCCTCAACCAAATCATCCTGTGCATTTAGTGTGGCCTCTTCTTGCAAAGCTGTCCTGTACAATTCCTCTATTTCTTCATCATTTTCATAGTTGTCCATACACCAGAGAAGCAAGTCATCTTCGTCAACCGATTCGCCGCAACTAACAATACTTGCCAACGCAACTTTCTCTGAAAACCCATTTGACTCTACAAAGCTTGCAAGTTCCTCTCGTCTTGTCTTTGGCGCTATAGACTTGGTTGGAGTCTTAGTTGCCCTAATGCGTATGGACGTGGCGGGCTCGTGGGTCAGTTGTTTCACTGAATGAAAATTGCTGTTGTCATCAACGAGAGACAGCAGAGCCCCATTCTCACTAGCTTCCTCCAGGAGAGTGGTGCCTTCAAAAGCTTTCATAATTGCAGATTTTAGGGTCTTGGGATTCACGTCTTCGAGGATGCTTTCTAACAACGCAAGGACCTGAACATTATCAATCAAACATCCTTCTTTGCGACAAGTTTCGGCAATTTCCATTCTGAGAGTCAATAATTGTTGAGTTGTGAAATGATTTAACTCAGGAAATTCGGTGCGTGCTTTGTCTATTTCCCGTTTCCAATTTTCAAGGCAGTCTTCCATTTCAGAGCTAACTTCTGAAAGTACAGAGGCTATTGGTTGCTGACCTTCAACTTTGTCCTTAGCACATTCAAAATCCTGACTCCAATTATGTCGATGCACGTAGCCTGATTCGCAAAGATCGATGTAAACATTTGCTAATCGCATCACAGCTTCCAGGTTCTATATAAAATTAATAGTTGTTAGATTGTTACAAGCCAAACGTATTCTGTTTTTTATCATAGAATAGCAGCAAAAATAATAGCAACTATCGCTTTTTGTGTGACGTGTATCTCGATAGGCTCACTTCCGTACGTCTATATCGCAACATACAAAAGCAAATAAAAGAACATTTTCAAAAAGCATCCAAATGAAGAAACGAAACAATTTTTGAAAGCGACGAACACGAACATGAAGGAGAACTGCAAACTTTGGTTTAGTAATGAACCAAAGCAACCCATTTGACGAACAGCGGTTGGCAAGAATGAAATAGATAAAAAAATGAAATGGATGAAAATATTTATTGCAGTGGCAATGCTCAAAACTAAATTTTCATGCTTTAAGCTGTGCGTCTCTTGAGTTACGGCTTCCCTTCGCTTCTCTCGTGTTTTCCCACCTTCAAGTGTGCACACATAACTTGATAGACGCACGCTAAGCATCATGGATCATTTATTAATTAGAAACTAATGACAATTTGTGCATCCAGCTAACATGTCTGTTATAAGACTAATCGTACATGATTGCATTAATTGCTTAAACGACTATCAGCTCAAACGGGTATTTGGATCCAGTCCGTTTTAATAGTCTTTGCATCAGTATATTGAGCAAACACGTTCTAGTAACTGTTAGTTCTTCGTATGCTCGTTTCAATGTTTATTTGAATTTTTGACTCATCTTGGATTTTTTTAATTAAATTCTGCAAGTTAATGGCAGATAACATATTTCTTTGTGGGAATGTTACCTTTACAAAAAACACAACGCATGAAAAATCATTGGCTTTAGCTGTTTGCTATGTTGAGTTTGATAGTAAGCACGCGTGAATTTTTAAGTCAATTAGTTTCACAAGCCGTAGGCGAGAGTGAACTTAGTGAACTTACCTGAGTGAACTTAGAAATGCAGAGGTGCTTATATAACTCAACACAGCAAGCGGGCGGGTTTTCTGTTTATTTTACAAAATAAGCAACCGGGAAATCATTGAGTTTCTGGTCACAAAGGCAAAGTGTGCCTGTGTACCATAATAAAGCGAATCAGAATGCTCGTTACTCTGCTATATTTTATAATTAATAATTTAATTAATATTTAAAAATACTGTCAAGATTTGATTTTTGAAGCGACGACGAACGCTATTGTTTTCAGTGCTGTAAGCTACCAGTCATCCCCAACTTAGAAGTAATGGAGAACGCGTCCTCTCTGCGAAACATTTGCTTTTTTCCAAAACGCACAAACTTTATAAAGGCGTAAAATGCCCACGAGTAGTCTTTGCAACTACAACAAGTTTCTGTCTGTATTATTTGAATGATCAAACTAGAACGTTTCCTGTCCAAATGATACTATTGGTAGACTTAGATATGGTACTTTTCTCCTCTTAATACTACAAAATGCCTAAAATAAAAGTTTTGACCTTTTTAGCTTCTTTCTAACTACATGGATTTATAAAAATAATCAACCAAACAATTAGTTCATTTGTCCTTGAATGGAAGTTTGAGACATGGTTTCTTTGTTTAAAGCCGGTCTAAGTGGTGTTTTGAATGTTAAGATGCCTAAATGTTAAGCCTAAATTCCCATATAACCAAAGGGCTATTTGTACTGGATTAAAGGATCCTGTATTATATTTGCACCATTGAAAGAGCATAAAAACAATTAGCGAGAACGATAATTTATGACAGTTGCTACTCTTGTCTTTAACCTTAACCATATAGAACCACTGGACAACTACATTTGGTATTTCGTCAGACAACGTAAAACTACTCACCCTTACAAAAATGTCAACTTCTTCTTTCCCTTGAGCCGCTTTTCCTGCAATCAACATTAACTTGCTCTGAAGATCTTTGAGGTCATCCAGTGTGTAAATCTTCATTTCTGCACCGTCATCCTTCTTCTCAGGGGACACAGCAAGTCTCATCACTGACTTCAGAGAACAATCTTCTTCCGCATCTTCATCATTATGAAGAAAGCTTAAACGACCAACAGAATATATTCCTCTTGCATTGATTGCTTCGGCTTGCAACAAAGAAGTCATTGCCACTGAACCGTAAGATGCTTTGATATCTTTCAGCCACCTCAGATGCCGACTGGTCAGTTTCTAACATGAAAGTACGAAAAGAAACTGTAAACGTTGAATACCTTAAGAAAACAATGTCTTGCTAAGTACATATGTCTAGTTTTAATTACTTACCAAGTTTCTAAGTTTTAAGAATAAAGTTTTGAAACTACACTACAAGTGTATATAAAGCGTTCTCGCTAATGCGTACTTGCAGGTAACCATAAATGGTTAACTTGTCTTAACTAGAATAGGGCACCTAAATGCCAAACATTATATTGGTTAGAAGCTGGGGCCAAAAGCTGATTTTCGACAAGCCAATTGCATAAGTTTCTGACAAGTGATTTAAATAAATAGCAAATGAATGAAAACATCGTAAACACAGAAATATCTTTATTGGTTACATAGGAGGTCGTATTAAAAAAGCAATCAAAGATTGTCCTCTTAGAGAATGATCATGTAATCACTGATCCCCTGTCTGTAGCCGAAAAGTTCAA